>JABXWE010029363.1:0-10909 GCA_014611495.1 Limonius californicus | reverse complement strand
ATACGTAAAGCGTGGGTATATGAGACCTATCGCATTTAAATTATAAATGATGTCATACTGGGTCTACTTATATCAGCTAACCGAGAACGACCAATTCTCTTCTGCGGCGCTGGCCCATTGTGGAGTAGAACGAGTGCCCATCTACTATTATCTCAGTTGACTAATATATCCTTTCTTCATCCGTTCAAATGATTGGGATAGGAATCCAAATCGTATATTTATACGTGTCTATTATTTTTTATTCTTCTCTTTCTGAATCTGTAAGAATTGTAACAATCAAGGGCTTTGAGGTTTAGGGTAGATGTAAAGAAGCGCTGGCTTTGCAAAAAATGTAAATAAATCAATAAATAGAATTATATTTTCATATGTTTTGTGAATTTTGTTAAATATTCCATTTAGATACTTTCTTTTCTAATAATCTGAAAATGTAATCCTTAAAGACAAAGGTTTAGGCCAAAAGCAGAAAATAGTAGGTTTTGCAAAACCCATACGTAAATCATTAATTAGAATCAAAATCGCATGCTTTTTGTAAGCAAATTTTGTTAATTTTTTCCATTCTATGCTTTTTTTCTGCTTCTTTTTGTGATTATTTGGGAACTTAACACTTAAGGGCTTAAAACTAAAAGGAGGCAAAGTAAAGGTTTTTCGAAAAATGTAAATAAATCAAATGAAATCTTTGTAAATTTTTCGATTCTATGGTTTTTCTTCTTCCCTGATTTCTGATTATTTGAAAATTTAACATTCAAAGGCTTGGGGATCTAAGACCAAAAGTAAACAAAATGTAGGTTTTCCAACAAACGTAAATTAATTTTGCAATCAATTTTGCTTTAATTATGCAATCAAAATCACATATTTTTTGTGAGTTTCGTTCATGATTACATTTCCATAATGTTCTTCTTATGCTTCTTTTTCTTCCCCGTTTTTGACTATTTGATAATTTATCCGCCTAGGATTTTGAAAAAATGCATACATTTATAGCACATAGTTTTTGCAAATTCTTAAATTTGCTGATCATCTGAAAATTCAGTCTTTAAAGGGTTTGCGCAAAAAATAAGAAATGTTTTGCAAAACAAATTTTGTAAATTTTTAACATTCTATACTCTTCTCCTTCTTCTTCTTTCCATACTCCTTTTTCGATCCTCTGAATATTTAGCCCTCAGGGGCTTTGGGTTATAGCTTAATCGCAAAAAGTTGCTGTGTCCAAATAAAAATCACATACTTTGCATAAATTGTGTGCATTGTTCTCTTTACTTTTTTTGAATCCGAGAAAATGCTTCCTTCGACTAGTAGAAAAATGATTGTGTAGAACTTTCAGAACAAATCAAAACCAAATACCTTTCGTACATTTGGTTAATTGCTACGTTTTAATGTTTTTGTTCTTCTTATTTCTATTTTGACCATCTAAGAATTTAATCTTTGAGAGATTTGGGGTATTCCCCCAAAGTAAATAAATGTTTAAAATACATTTTTATAATTGTTACGTTTGAATATTTTTCTTGTTTTTTAGTATTTTTGAAATGCCTAAAATTTTTCCCTAGATAGTTTTGCGATGTTAGTCATGAATAAACTAATATGTAAGTTTAAAAATATTTTGTCGTATTACTTTTTAATATACTTTTTCTTTCTCTTATTTTTAAAAATTTGAGAATTTACTCCTTGCGGTTTAAGCAATAAATTTATTTTATGGGTTTCCAAAAAAGAATAATAACGAATAAGTACGTAACACTGAATCAAAATATCATCATTATCATGATCCTCGTTTGTACCGCTTGCGCAGTGTCGAGGCGGTGTGGGGCAAGGCTAAGCTAGTTTGTGCTATGCACAACAGGACCCGACTCTGCGGGTTACCGTGTCGGTGCGAAACCGTGCTTGACTTGCCTAGTGTGTGTAGTATAACATTTATAAATTTTGTTAATTGTTACGTTATGATTGATATCGGTTGCATAGCGGAGCGCTGCGGACGCCGGTCAACCGGTATTCGTAGTCCAGCACAATCCGCGCTCGTCAGTACTTAGATTGGTGGACCAATATAGTGGCATATGCAACCGGTCGTGCTTCGGAGGGTACGTAAAACCGTCGGTCCCGGGTGTCTTACATCTTTGACAATCGTTAACCTTGTAGTGGAACTTCTTTTCTCTGTTCGACCGGTTAGGTTAGCCTCCTGCCCGGCATACGTGCAAAGAGGGCTCGCAGAACCTACTCCATTGTAGGTAATTAACAGGCCATTATACAGAAGAAGAAGAAGTTACGTTTTGATGCCGTCATTTTGTTTTGGTCATTTGAAGGTTTGATACTCAGGAGTTTGAAATTTTCACGATATACTAAAGCGTAATATACACATGTCAACTAATTTCAGAACCTCTAGAGTTTGAGCCCTAAAGTAGAAAAATTGTGTTGTGTTAAGTGTAGAAAGAAAATATATTGTTAGGTTGTGATTTTTACCTACATTAGTAATACTAAAATGTAAGCCCAAATAAATATTTGCAAAAATGTACGTAGCTTCCATAACAACATCTCGTAGCAATGAAAGGTTTTAGACGAAAGCCAAAGAGTTCTTGGATTGCTGCGGGTAAATGTACAGTAGGGTGGTAAATACCTGCAAGCGCAGTCGTTCAAACAGTGCTGTATTTTGGTGTAATAACTTACTAATAAAGTTTGCTTATCTACTGACTAATTGCTAAGCGATTGTTCCCTATGCCGGGGCGAGGTGCTGTATTAGCGGTACTATTTTATGTGTTTATTATGTGAATACAGGCTACAATAGCGAGCTTAGGTGTAGCGACAGTAGCGGGGGATGTGTATAGACATACGCTAGCGATGTTATGATATACATCCCATGAAGTGTATATGTATTTACCGGAATAGTTGCATGTTATCTACTTGATATTTATGTGTTTTACAGCACTGCGCGCCGCTATTGTTATTATGCAAGATTGACGTATCTATGTAAGTAGTTGTTGAATATAGTAGCGTAGTAAAGGTAACTAGCTACGAGAGGCACACGAAAACTTATTTATCTAGCCACGAAACAAAAGAAACACAAAAGTGTTAATAATGTTATTTTTCAATAAAACATCCTATGTATTAATGCACTTACACCATCTGTCTGGAAGTTGGTGTATACCTTCAGAACAAAATAACTTTGGTTAACTAGCGAAGCAGTCATCGACCGCCTGCTTCAGTTCGTTCTCTAAGTAAAATCTTCATCGTCTTAAATATGTCTTTAGTTTTCGAAACAGCTAAAATTCAGATGGTGCCATATCTGGGCCCACATTCCTCTAAAACAGACACGACCTTTCGACCTTTGTGGACTCGTGCATTGTCATGCAAGATGTTTTTCTCATGCAAATGTTGGCATTTGTCATAAATGGCGTTTCGTAGATTTACTAGAGTATAGGCATACATTTCTCCAGTGAGTGTAGTCTCTCTTGACATATATTCGATCAACAATATTCCCTTCATGTCCCAAAAAATTGTGGCCATTAACTTCTCAGCAAAAGGTTGGATTTGGGATTTCTTGGGAGGTGGAGAACCTGCATGGATTCTTGTTTAGTTTCAGGAACCTAGTAATGAACCCAAGTTTCGTCACCAGTCAGCAGTGACCTTCCTTCTTTAAAGTGGACAAATGTTGGTCGCAAATTTGTTAGCTGTGCATTTTTTGTTCCGGATTTAGGAGCCTTGGAATCCACCGCGCTGACACCTTACTGAAGACTAATTTATCGTGTAAAATAGTAATGATGCTTCTCTCAGAAACTCCTAATTCTGAAGATATAGTTACAACTTCCAATAAGACGGAGCTGCTTCTCCGCACATCACCGTCATCCTGTCATAGATACTTTTTGGCTCGTTCTCTTTTTTTATCTCAAGTTTTACAACATTCATTTTTAATACAACTGAATACAATATTTTTGAAATGGATGTGCAGATTTGAACAAAACTGCATATACAACTGTCAAAAACTTGTGCAGATATAACATCAGCAGCATAGGCCGCTTAGCCATTGTTTTCATGGCTAGGTAGATAAGTATTTGAGTTCCCCTCGTATATGACTAGCTACGGTGTGTGATATGTTTAATGATTCTTCATCTAGCAACTATTCGGGAGGAAGTGAGCTGGTAGAGATGGTCTCGTATGGAGCCTATGTTGGGTTATTATTCCTATGAATCAATGTCAAGAGGACAACGGCTGAGGCAGCGGAAATAATAAGTTATATTCTCCCCATCATGTGCGGGGGCTGGAGGAGGAATGTCCCCCTCGACTCCTATGTATAATAAAGTGTTTGGCTGGACATAGTCCAATTGTAGTTATTAACAGATCAGTAAGTCTGTGTTTTATTATCTGTTGCATGCCACCTGCCTGTCACCGCAAATGAGTTCTGATCGCATCCGCTGTTTGTTTATTCAGATAAATGAAATACAGGAGCACTACTATCTTAAAATAGTTAATTTTTTTATATGTGCCATGGCAGATCCTAACATTATTCTAATAAAGTTTGTTAATTGTTGCGTTTTCATATCCCATTCTTTTTCTTTGTGATTATCTAAGAATGTGATCCTCCGAAACCTTTGGTCAAAAGTAACTCATCTATTTCCTGCACAGCTTTCCACTTCTTAGTGTCGTCAAAATTCCAAGACGACATATGCGGTGTGAACTACCCTAATAACAATAAAGGATCTATTTCTAGAATAATTCGGCCAAGTCAACGAATTTTACATGGGACCTATTTGTACGTCGTGGTTGTGTGGGCCAATGAACAGTTTTACAACCTTATAAGCTGGTGAAACGAGGTGCCAGATTTAAGATTGACGACAAACTCCAATGTCGCCCCAGAGAATTCACGTTCACACGTTAACACCGGCATAAATACACAGAGTTGCTTGTGAACTAGTGAAATTCCTACTTTGATCGTTTAATTCGATGTCGGTATATAAAAATAGTCTAGTGAGCCATACTTAAAACTTCTCTTCTTAATTTGGGTTTCATTTCAAACCGTGAAATTCGAAGATTGTTTTTAAAAAGTAAATTGATATACGTGGAAGGTCGATAGAAATCGCCTTCTTGTTTATATGTTTTTAACGCTTTCTTCATATTTCTGCATTCTTATTCCCCATTTCTTCTTCCATATTATTTCGTCTTATTTTCTTTGTTTTTTACCTTCTTGTTTATTCCATTTCCTTTTCTGAAGTTTTCTTCCCATTTTTGTGTCTTATTCGCCCTCTCCTGTTTCTTTCTGTTTTTTCACTGGTAATTCATTTGAGTAACAAGCTTCTCTTCTGCTTCTTCATCATTTAATTTAAGTTTCTTATACTGGCGCACATATAATAAATAATAATTAAAAAGTTCCTTAATTTCATGTTAATTAAAAATTGTTAATGTATTTTGATTGAGATTCCACACCATTAAACCTTGTACATGAAACAGAATCATCAGTGGAATAGGCAGATCAATATAACAAGGAGAATACAGACTTATCTTTTATTATTCTTCCTTTTTACCTGTCCATTTTCTTCCTCACCAGTGCCTTGTTGCACTTCTTCTCTTTCTACTGCTGTTTGTCCATCTATTTACTTTTTTATTTTTCTTCTCCTTTTCGTTTTCTTCTTTGTTTTCCTTTTCCTGTTCAACCTCTTCGTCATTTTCTTCTATCCCTTTGCTCCCTCTTCCTTTTGCTTGGATACATATCATTAGAAAATGTAATACATTTTATGATCAGTGTTTAAACACGTTTAGTGAAATATTTTTATATAACGTTCCAAATTCTACTCTTGTTTTAGTCCCCCGCTGCTCTTATTTATTTGACTACATTTCTGCCATCCTTCCTTCGCCCCTCTCTACTTCTTCTTCTTCCTCTCTGTTGTTCCGGAAACACATGGATGTTTCAATGGCATTTGTGCTATATGATGTAATCATAACCTACATACCTTGAATGGACGACAGCAGAATTTTTAAAATACTCATGGACAATATACCAAGAAGAAGAAGTACTGGCCGGACACGCAAACAATGGAGATACAGGTTGTTTGTAATATGCCTAAGAATTGACTTTAAGTCTAACCAAGTAGCCAGAAGAAGAAGAATATAAAGTTGTTAACCTTATACTATCCCTACTTTAACCCAAGTTAACCCTGGTTTTTTTTTCGCCTGCTTGTATATCCTCTTTATATCTATATCTATCACCTTGCTGGTTATTCATCAAGTTTCCAACCTCCTTCTCGTTGGCTATATATTGTTCTATCTTCCCGTTTCCTATTTTCAGTCACATGCATGGTGAGTTCAACTAAATTGAAAAGTACGACTGAACATAGTGTTTTTTATAATAAATATAAATTTAATGGATCTTACAGTGTAGAGAATGGATATTATTCTTATCATTCGTACACACCCTTCGATTTCTACTATATATTTTCTTATTCACTATCCCACTAACCTAATCCTATTTTGCCTCCCTTTCATTCCTAATTCTCCCTATTATTTCCTTCATTATTACTCGTACAGAAATTAATAGCATTTCTCTTTTATTTATACTCTTAAACAACTGATCCCATTTGCTCCTCCTCCATTCCATATTTCCAGTTGTTTCGTCCTCCTTCCACTTGTAATTTTATACAAAACAATCCCATTTTTTTACCTCTTATTTTATTACTATTTAAATTTATTATTTAAATAACTCCCACTTGCTCTCTCCACAATTCATATCCGAGTTTCCATTTTTTCTTCTTTCCTTACAGTTTTACCTTCATACGAACTAATTCCATTTTTTTCTCCTCCATACTTGTTTGTACTCCTATACATCTGAATTTTAGTAGATCTATCCACTATTCCTACCGTGCTGGCAGATAATCTTCCTTTCTCTTCCATCTATGTTTCTAGTACTGCTTTTTCTCCTTTCATCTTGACTCTTATACGAAATAATCCTGTGTATTTTCTTTTTATCTTATTTCTACGACATTCAATTAAATCCCACATACTCTCTCTAATATTCCTATTCGTATTTCGTTCCTTTTTTCCTTCCAGGCCTTCTTCACTACAAAGTAATTCCATTTTCTGTCAGATAAGTGACTTGTTTATCTGCAGATATTTTCTTTTTCCTTCCATCCATCTCTCCAGTTCATTTATTCTTCTTTGGACCTCTACTGCTATACGAAGTAGTTCCATTTATTCTCCTCTTATCTTATTTCTACTAGCATACAACCAAATCCCTCATAGTCTCTCTATGATTCCTATCCGTGTTTCGTTTTTTCTTCTCCTTCTAGGCATACTATTATACTAACTAATCCCATTTTACTGCCAGATAAGGAACTCAGATTTTTATATCTAATAATCTTCTTTTTCTTTCTATCTATGTATGTTTCCAGTTGTTTTTTCTGCTTCGATCGCTACTTTTGTATGGAGTATTGCCATTTCTTCTCCTCTTACTTTTTTTTTCTCCCATACAACTAAATTCTCTACTATTCTTATCCGTGGCTCCGTTTCATTTCTTCTTCTTCCATATTTACTTTTATATGAACTTATTCCAATTGTTTCTTCTACATTCTTATTTCTCTCCCCCTTACAACCTAATGTGATTTGCTCTATTCACCATTCCCACCTTTCTGTCAGATAATGGGCCACGATTTGCTCTCCCCAATTATATTCTTCTTCCTTCAATCTCTATTTTTATAGGAATTAGTTTCCTTCCTTGCCTTTGCCTTCCATTCTTATTTCTATTCCACAAACAACTGAATCCGTTTCCACGTTGCTTGTTCCTCTTTCAATCTCTTTTTTCTACGAACTAATTCCATTTTCTCCCCCACCATTCCTGTTTCTACTTTCATATAACTGAATTCCATTTGCTATATCCTCGATTTCTATTTATCTTTCTAGCTCTCTTCTTTCTCTATTAATTTGTTCTCTTACACGAATGGATCTTATTTATTTTTCCCTCAATTGTCATTACTTCTTGTCTGCCCCATTTTACCTGCACTTCTGGGTATGTGTCCCTTTTCATGCTTCCTATTTCTCGCACCCTTTTAACTCTATTTTCCCATTTTCTGAGGTTATACTTGCAGTTAAATTTGCCATGAATACGGAAAATCGGTACGTTTACAATTTTAGCTGATTATTTATAAGAATCTTCCGAAGTTTGCAAAATGATGAGTTAATAGGCCTCCTTGAGTAAGCACGAATATAAATAAATGATTCAACTTGAAAGGGTCTTTAAATAAGAGGTATGCGGGAGAACCGAGGTGTAAATTGAAGACTTGCAGTATTATAAAGGTATTCTAGTCCAGGCTTTTCGCCAAAGTACACAAAACTCAGACAAGTTGTGCCTGTGTCTCGATTTATTTTCCTTCTCTTCCATTCTTTTTTATTTTTTGAAAATACGTTTCGTTTGCAAACAATTCTTTGCCTTCTCAATATCAAAAATAATTTTCACGGCGTTGCTGAAAGATTAAAATATAAATACAAAGAAAAAAACGTAACGTTACTTTAATATAATTTCAAGCTGAGTGAACTCAAATGAAAATAAAAAGCCCATCGAGACGTGTTAATAGAGTAATGTCGTCTGTCAAGATGATCCCATAGGCGCCCGTCATCCAGAATTTATGGTGACAACATCGGTCTTAAAGTATTTCAGAAACGCCTCGAAAATATCATAAATTCGTTTGGATAAACAACTATATTGTTAATAAGCATCGCTTAAATTTAGTGCTACGAAAAATATATTTAGCACGGGGGGTTAACGTATTCTGTTTGCATTTCCCCGTTTAAGATAAATGAGCTGGATGCCTTTTAAAACCTCCGAAAATCTGGGAAGATATGGAGCGTTTCGCGGGAATTAGCCGTTTACAGACAGGGCGGATTCGGAAAAAAGAACGCTGCTTTGATAGATGGGTGTGATGTAAACCAGAAAATCCCAAGTTTTAACTAATGTGAGGGATTTTCAAACGAAGAGTAATGGTTAGGAAAATAAATGAAAAATGGCGGAATTTTCCTAGTTTTTGAAATGTGTACAATGTTAACATCGATGTTAATAATAAATATAATTAATTTTATTGGGAACGTTCAATGTTGCATATGACGTCGACTTAAATAAACTCCTTACAATAATGCTCGTTATAACCGCAATAATTTGCTTACTACGTTCGCTAGATATAAATATAAAATAGAAACTTATTCGTTATATGTGGATTCTCGTTGTAATAATGTTAGGATAGAAATCATTTGTTAACAGACATATTGGTTCTATCCAAATTCATTATATAATCGAGCTTGTTACAACTAAGCATAAATTAATTTATAGGGTGTTTCGGGAGTAATAGTACATTTTGTAAATAAATATTTCATATAAGAATGTCTCCAATGTCAATATTACAATTTACTTTCGGCTTAGACCGCGTCGTCATTTGGGAACTACACCCAGCATTATCAGGTAAGGCCGACCTGTAGCTTGTCTGCCTTTACAAGCATTTGCTCTAGAAGTTTGAGTAATATTTGTTCGTAGGTCCCGTTTAGGCAAAAGAAAGAAGAAACCGCGAAAGCCTCAAATAATAAATGTCTCCAATTCTCAATGAATACGGAGAGACAACTGTATTAAACAGGCAATTATGAGAGATCAAGGAATTATTGTTCGTAGTTATTTACTATCGAATGATATATATAATAATTAAAAAATTATTTATAGTTCACAGTAAAAGTAAATACCACTCCTTGCAATTTCTGTGATAATATTATTATTTGTTACTCCTCTAAGATGGTTTTGACGTTCTTTCATGCGGGCGATACCATCCATAATTCTAGCGAGCAATTCTCGTCTTGTATTTATCTTTTCTGTGTATACTTCGCTTTTTATACATTCTCGCAAATAAAAATCCAATGGTGTTAGGTCTGAAAATCTTGCTGGCCAAATGAATCGGTCAGGGAATGTACCATTTAGATATTATGTCACGAGATGGCTATAACCTACAGGAGCTCCGTCATGCTGATAGACCATCCAAAGGAACATCATATAAGAGTAGTTGATGTTCCAGAAACCGTACACAAACATAATATCAGTATATTCATCATGTATAAAGGTGTGGGGTTTTCTTAACACTTCGAACACCACACAGCCTGAAGTTGTAGTTGACTTTAGATCAGTAAAAATGAGTGATTATTTGTGCGTTGGTGTGTACAGTTTCCACAAACAAAACATACTCTAAAGACGAACGGTTTTCTGGAATTTAGAACAGCTGTATCTCCGTATCCATTTAGTATTGGACACATTTTTATATGAACTGTTTTACTCAGTTAAATCTCCCAAATTATAAACTATTCCTCCCGAAAACCTTGTATAAATATTTTCGTACCAGAATCACTGACACTATTCTTCATCTAATTAGAGACATTATTAATCAAAGACATGCCGATTTTTAAATATGTTTTCGTACCGGGTACTCCATGAAAAGTATCAAGATAACCTTATTTGTAACACCTTATACAGGGTGTCTCAGAAAGAATGGGCCAGCGTTTAATCATAGATTCTTTAGGTAAAAATAAACCGATTAAACCTAATATACCTTAGTACAAAAGTCCTTCCTTAAGAAGTTATAGAGCCTTAAAGTTCAATTTTTTATTTTTTCTTTTTATTGTAATTTCCACAAATCTAAAGATATATCTGTGAAATTTGGTATACGTACTTATCATTATGTAGTATAGTCATAGAATTATTTTCATTAACCAGACTTGACCGCAAGAGGCACTTAACCTAACACTGAAATCTTATTTTTGCTCTAACTTTGTTAATAGTAGAAAGTTTTAAAATTTTATTTTATTTTCTGAAAGTGAATTAAAAAATACAAAAATAAGGTACTCTTAGTTCATACGCGTAAAAGCAACCGTTTGCCTTAAAATGCTTGTCCCAAGTTTTGAGTTGTTGTAAGGACGTGCA
>JABXWE010029361.1:0-12022 GCA_014611495.1 Limonius californicus | reverse complement strand
CTCGACGGTTGAACACACCCACTACCGCACGAAACGCACTTAGAAGTTGAAGCACTTGAAGCACTTGAATTCACGAACTGCGCATGCGCAGAATTCATATTAAAACACTAAAGTGAAGTGGCACTATGTAGGTCAGTCTCTCAGTTTTATTGAAAAGAGAAAGTAGGTCACGAACTGCGCATGCGCAAGCCGAGGGGTGGTGGCGGTTATGGAGGGGTTTCGTATGGAGGGGTTTCGTATGGACAAACTGCTTCTGGTCGGTGAGGGGAGAGGGTGAGGGGAGAGGGTGAGGGAGTTTCAAGGCCCCCCAAGCAACAATAATGGGGTCTACCGGAGCCAGTCCAACGATGGGAAAAATTGCATAAAATGCCTAAAATGGAAAATGTTTGCGCATGCGCACATCGACGATATACTGTATAAATACGATTAAACATTTTTTAATTTCATTAGTTAACAGCTTACAAGTAAACAGTACAGTACAGTACAATGCTTTTTTTTTATTATTTAAACTATGGTTGTTTCGGCATTTTTAATGGTTGTGTAAATTATCAGAATTGGACTAACGTCTATAATCTTCTACCGCATCTTAGTACTACATACGCATTTATTTTCCCGGACCGCGAGCATTATTTAAATATAATATTAAAAAATTTTTTTCACGGTAGGTGTGGGTTATTTACATATAACCACGGAAAACTTTATATCGCGGAACCAGAAGAGATAATAATTTTGGAAGAACCATGCACAGAATTAGATATAATAGTAAGTAACATTTTGGATCTCTTTGATGGGGACACCGTAATTTTAGAAATTGGACACAATGACGTTGCTAGACTTTCGGATATTGATGAAACTGACTAAATTCTGTAACAATATTTATAAAAATTTTTAATGTCTTCCTAAATTTTTTGCTTGCAATCATCAAAATTCTAAATTTTTGCTATCATCAAAATTAACATGCATAGAAGCGTAGAAGATTATACTCCCAAATTATGAATAAAAATTTTTAATGTCTTCCTAAAATTTTGCTATCATCAAAATTCTAAAATTTTAATATCATCAAATTAACATGTGTGGCAGAGATTATACCCCATACAAATTACGAATTTTCTCATGGGGCTGTTAACAAGAAATACTGATGGTAAATCCCAGCAGTACGTCCATTACCATTAGAAAATACCGCCTCTGAAGCAAGCATTATCAAAAATCGCTTCAGGACGACTCCGCTAAGCAGAAGCACTCCAAGGGTGACAGTGATAAGAACAATGTTTCCCATTCAATTCCACCTCTGAAGCAAGCATTATCGGAAAATCGCTTCAGGACGACTCCGCTAAGCAGAAGCATTCCAAGGGTGACAGTGATAAGAACAATGTTTCCCATTCAATTCCACCTCTGAAGCAAACATTATCGGAAAATCGCTTCAGGACGACTCAGCTAAGCAGAAGCACTCCAAGGGTGACAGTGACAAGAACATTGTTTCCTATTCATTTTCAATACATTTCCAACGTATGTAACAGAAAGTAACTGAAAACAAATTTGCTACTTCTGAAATGCCTGTAGAGCGCATTTATTTACTATATTTTTCGCATCGTGTTTTATTTCTATTAATAAGTTTAAATTTGTTTAAATAAATACTTTTATCATTATACATCATGGTATGTGTTTTATTTCTATTAATACGTTTAAATTTGTTTAAATAAATACTTTTTATTATACATCATGGCCTGTGTTCTATTTCTATTAATAAGTTTGACCTTAACATTATATATTAATAGCCTGACCATAATATTTTAAAGTGGTCTGACCTTGACGCAAGTGACCATGACATTAAAATAGACTAACCTTGAAAGTGGTTGGTGGGGGGTGACCTCGGGAGGCTCCAGAACTCTCGTTCTTCCTCTACTGTTCTTCAAGTCTGACATTAGGGTTTATGTAGCTGGTTTGTGGAAACTTCTGTTTTCTGTGAAATCTCCTCCTTTTCTTTAGAGTTTGGTAGTGCTGGGAATGCGTTTGGATCCCACCTACACAATGTTTTATTTTCTGTCTTCCTTTCTTTTGCTTTGTTTTGGATAGTTCTGGTTGCTTCGTTTCTTATCTTTTAAATCCTTTTGGCTACTTCGCATCCTCTGTAGTTGGCTGGGTGGGCTTCATCACAGTTGGCACATTTTGGTTTGCTGTTTTCATTCATTTTACATTCTTTTGTGTGGTGTTTTTCAGCACATTTCACGCATCTGGATTCTCTGTTGCAGAATCTTTCGGTGTGCCCATAGGTTTGGCATTTCTTGAATTGAGACACTAGTTCTGATTTTCTTACACGTTAAATATCAAGGTGAGGAAGAAGTAAGACAATATAGAATGGAAATAAACCAGGATAAAACAAAGTACATGAAAGTAGGAAGAGAAGAAGGGAACGCACATAAATAACTCAAAACGCAGAGGCATAATTTCGAAACTGCCTCCTACTTCAACTACCTGGGAACGACGATACAACAATCAGGTGAAGAACGGATAAAAGAAAGAATCCTCAAAGGAAACCAAGCCTATGGAAAAAACATGAACCTTCTGAAAAGTAAAGCAATCACCAAGAAAACCAAGATAAAAATATATAAGGCATTAATAAGGCCAATATTGACTTACGCCCTAGAAACAGCAATAATAAGCAAAAAAGAAGAAGAAGACCTAAAAATAGCGGAAAGAAAAATAATGAGAACAATCTTAGGACCAAATATAACAGCACGTGGAGAAAAAAGACTAAAAAACAATAAGGAAATAGAAGACGAACTCAGAGGAGAAACCATCACAAGATTTATAACGACACAACATTTGAAATGGGCGGCGCACATTATGAGGAGAACCCCGACGGAGACGCTAAGGAGAATAACACAATGGACCCCACTAGGCCCAAGGAAAAAGGGGAAGACCAAAAAGGATGGCTGAAACAAGTAGAGGAAGACATAATAACACTGGGAATAACAGACTGGAAACTGAAACGCAAGGAAAGAATGGAGTGGAAGAAAATACCGTTCGAAGTTAGGACACAAAGGGATCTGTAATAAACCAAAGAAAAGAGAAGTAATCCCCTCAAAAATAGAATTTTAAGACGCGACTATGCGTCAGCTATAATCTTAAGATTGTACGGCTTGATAATGATGATGATATATCAAGGTCCCGGGTTGCCCACATTCATCGCCCGTTCACGCTCGATCAGGAGAGTTGAGGCAGCGTGGTCTCTGGTCAGTACTTGGATGGGTGACCCGAAGGTTGCGTTAACGCGGCGCCTCTCTCCCACGAGGATTGATCACCATGGGAAAGTAGATCAACAACCCCCCTTATGGGGGAGGCCTTTGCCCAACAATGGGATGTTGCGGGCTAATAAAAATAATAATATATATCAAGCTTCATGCCTAGTGTCCCTTCTATCTCGCATATTTCTTTAATGTCTTCATCGTTTCTGAAGCTAGGCATAAATAGCGGCGGGGATTTCTTATTTTTTCTCTGCGGAATACTGCATGAAACGTAAACTTTTCTGTCTTTCGTTTGTGTTGTAATGCATAATAGTTTTTCATTTGGCTCAACACAATTGGAGGCGGTTTTGGTATTATTACTGGATTTCTTTTTGTGGCTGCTTAACTTCTTGCTGTTGTTGTGGTGACGTTTCCGGCGATGTAGTCATTTTTATTTTTTTGTTCTTCTTTTCCTTTGTCATCCATTCTGTTTCTCTGATGAGTTCTTCTTCGTCCGTGTAATATTCTTTTTCTTGTTGTTGGGGTTTTTGTTCCAACTGTGCACATGGGACCAATTTCTGTTCATTTCCCTTATTTATTGCTGCTTGCATTTCTTGCTTGTCTACCAATGCATCAGTGAAGCCGGAGGTCGTTGATATCATAATCTTGGACACCTTACACCTGGTTGTAGGTTTTCGCTGCGTCTGCATCCCCGTAGTAGTCCAGGCGATGACCCACGCTCGCTCGCTTTTCCCTAGTGTTGTACTATATCGGAGCTCAAACAACATCATGAGGCTGGATATGACATGTATATAAACCATGACGTTTTAGTGTTCCCAAAATATCATTTCCATAGTAACGTAGACAGTTTGTATCAAATACTACTTAATATCATTTATTGTTTCGGCTGCTTCAGTATTTAACTAAAACAGGTCATAACATCTTTAATAGTCGATTTAGAGAAAATGACCACTCTTTGAGGCTTACTAACAGTTAACATAGAATCAATGTTGTCTTGTATCAATTCCAACGAGAACATTTATCCAGTCAAATTATCATCTAAGAAAAAAGAACCAACGAGACGATCAGCAAAAATGCCAGCCCAAATATTAAAATTGTGTGTATATCGTAAAATATCCACGGATTGGAGTCTGACCAATACCGACAATTATGGTGATTGACTATACCATTCACGCAGAAACGGCATTCATGGGAACAACAGACGTTAAACAGAAAATTGGGATAATTTATCACCTCTTCACTTATAGCCGCACAAAACTGCAAACGGCGGTTATAGTCGTCTGCATTGAGTTTTTGTAGCAAATGAATCTTATAGGGATATATCTTGTGGTGTTCTAAAATTAGTTAAGTACTGGTTCGATTAATACCAGATACAATATCCATTTGCATTGTACTCAATGTAGGATCGACAACAACGTGGCCCAGAACCGCGACTTCCATCGCTTCATTTTTTACTTGCGACAGATCTGGTTTCCCGACATTTTCCCACTAACTCGAGGATGTAGTTGCCACTTACCTACACGTTGCTGGTTGAACAATTCGGCGCTTCTACTGGCACATTCATTGTTTCCAAAGAAAAAGGCAATTATTTTTTTAGATATCCCTTGCCATTTACCATTTTTAGAGTGAAAGTCACCCCAATTGTGGGGTTGAAGATAGGTGAACGGAAATAATCGTGTTACAAGTTCCCCTGGCACTTGCCAATTAATTTGACCCTTTCGGATGCTTTTTGTGGAAATGGGGTTTAGTGTCACAAAACACGCCTGTTTCGTTTTCTGTGGGCCACTACTGCCATCTTTTAAGAACATAATCCATCCAAACCAGTGACAAAATTTAAATAATTTTCTAAGGATAGAATTACATTAAGCCAAAGCTTAATTTTAATATAACGAAAAGCGACGAAGTTATCATAGGCATGCAATGTGTTTGAATACGGTAAGAGTAACGTGTAGCTTCAATAATGAAGTTTTACTAAATATATTGTGTACGTAACAGCATTGGAAAAGAACATTTTAAAAAGTAGCGATCTACATCATAAGCTTGTTATAAAGTGGTTAGTTTGCTACGTTTTCATACCAACATGTAAAGGAAGACGGAAGAAGAAGATCTCGAAAAAAATCATGCCATTTCGTTGAAGACGTTCTATAAGGTATTCTGTAATTATATTGTAAAGTCCAGTTATGAAAAGTATACAAAAAAACCCTACAACTGCGTTTTCAGTTTTGAATAGTTTCAAGGCAACTGAACACATTTTCATTCATAAAGATCCATTAAGTAGATCTTGTGATGTTGCCCGAATGAACATAGTTTACTCTACTTTATATGGTGCTAGAATCCTTGTAGAACCTTGGACTGCTCCGTCATTTCCTTTCATTCACCTCTGTCTGCTGCTTTTCTTCTTTCCTCTCTTACTCGTAGTTTTCTCAGGTCTTCTTCGATGTTCCATTGTCCTGGGACTCTATTTCCTGGGCTGTCTCTGCTCCTCCTGCCTTCCGGTTTACCATCCTTGATAGCTTTTGGCATTTTGTCTTGATCTATCCTGACCAGGAGTTCGATCCATTTTAGTTGTTGTTTTGTAATTGTTGTTACAATGCCCATTTCGTTGTATAATCTCTTCCATGTATCATTAATCCTTATTCTCCATTCGTTTCGTCCTTGGACCGGCCCATAAATTTGTCTTAAAGTTTTTCTTCGGTTCCTTCTCGTAGTATATATATGGGGGCACCGTCTATTGCAATTTATCCAAAAATATTTTCCATAATATATAATAAATAATATACAATAACATAATATATGAAATAACCGAGATATCAAACTGATTCGTCTTAGTAGACTCACCCTGCAGACTACTTATATGGTGCTAGAATCCTTGTAGAACCTTGGACTGCTCCGACATTTTCTTCGATTCTCCTATGTCTGCTGCTTTTCTTCTTTCCGCTCTTACTGGTAGTTTTCTCAGGTCTTCTTCGATGTTCTTTTGCCCTGGGACTCTATTTGCTGGGCTGTCGCTCCTCCTTCTGCCTTCCGGTTTCCCATCCTTGATAGCTTTTGGCATTCTGTCTTGATCCATCTTGACTAGGCGTTCGATCCATTTTAGTTGTTGTCTTGTAATTGTTGTTATAATGTCCATTTCGTTGCATACTCTCTTCAATTTATCATTAATCCTTATTCTCCATTCGTTTCGTCCATGAACCGGCCTATAAATTTCTGTTAACATTTTTCTTCGGCTCCTTTTCGTAGTATATATATATGGGGACACCGTTTATTGCAATTTATCCAAAAATATTTTACATAATATATGAAATAACCGAGACATCAAGCTGATTTGTCTTAGTAGACTCACCCTGTAGACATACTTTACTCTATTTTATATGGTGCTAGAATCCTTGTAGAACTTTCACCACTTTCTTAAATTCGCCTCTGCTGCTTTTCTTCTTTATCCTCTTATTCGTAGTGTTCTCAGGTTTCTTTCGATGTTCTATAGTCCTAGGACTATATTTCCTGGGACTGCCCTAGCTTCCGGTTTACCATCCTTGATAGCCTCTGGCATTCTGTCTTGATCCATCCTGACCAGGCTTTCAATCCATTTTAGTCGTTGTCTTCTAACTGTTGTTACGACGCCCATTTCGTTGTACATATCTTCAATTTATCATTGGTTCTTATTCTCCATTCGTTTCGTCCTTGGACCGGCCCATAAATTTGTCTAAAGTTGTTCTTCGGATCTTTTTCGTTGCATAATCTCTTCAATTTATCATTAACCCTTATTCTCCATTCGTTTCGTCCATGGACCGGCCCATAAAGTTCTCTTAAAATTGTTTTTCGTATCCTTTTCGTAGGATATATATGGGGACACCGTCTATTGAAATTTATCCAAAAATATTTTACATAATTTATGAAATAACCGAAACATCTAGTTGATTTGTCTTAGTAGACTCACCCTGTAGACATAGTTTACTCTACTTTATATGGTGCTAGAATCCTTGTAGAACCTTCACCACTTTATTCCATTCGCCTCTGCTGCTTTTCTTCTTTATCCTCTTACTCGTAGTGTTCTCAGGTTTCTTTCGATGTTCTATATTTCCTGGGACTGCCCTAGCTTCCGATTTACCATCCTTGATAGCCTCTGGCATTCTGTCTTGATCCATCCTGACCAGATTTTCAATCCATTTTAGTTGTTGTCTTCTAATTGTTGTTACGACGTCCATTTCGTTGTACATATCTTCAATTTATCATTAATTCGTATTATCCATTCGTTTAGTTCTTGGACCGGCCCAGAAATTTGTCCATATGTGGTAGCACCGTCTCGAAAAATATTTTACATAACATAAGAAATAAACGAGATATCAAACAGATCCGTCTTCGCAGACTCACCCTGTAGATATACTGTACTTTACTTTATGTGCAGCTAGAATCTTTGTAGAACCTTGGCCTGCTTCACCACTTTTTTCCATTCGCCTCTGCCTACTGTTTTTCTTCTTTACCCTCTTACTCGTAGTTTTCTCAGGTCTTCTTCGATGTCCTATAGACATGTTTTCCTGGGACTGCCTCTTCTCCTCCTGCCTTCCGGTTTACCATCCTTGATAGCCTTTCACATTCTGTTTTGATCTATGTTGACCAAGCGTTCGATCCATTTTAGTCATTACCTTGTAATTGTTGTTACGATGTCCACTTCGTTGTATGATGTCTTCTATTTATCATTAATCCTTATTCGCCATTCGTCCGCCATTGGACCGGCCCATAAATGTGTCTTAAAATTTTTCTTCAGCTTCTTTTCGTAGTACCCAGGTTTCTGCTGTAGACGTTACTGTCAGCTTCACTATCATCCGGCATATTCTCACCTGTGCCTCTATTCCTCTAGTATATTTTAATTTGAAGATGTTTCATATTGCTAGAAACATCTGTTGCTTAATGGTATTCTGGCTTTTATTTCTTATTCTTATTTTCATGGGATATTATGCTTCAGTTGTTACTTCTTCAAAGGTTTGAATCCTATTGTCATTTCCCTCATTTGTCTTCTTTGCTTTGTTCTAGACATTTGTATATCTTTTGTTTCGTTTACGGTCACCCCGGTTTGTTTGGATTGATAGGACGACATCTAAGACGCGGATTTCCAAACATATCTATGCACTGCAGGTCTTGGTTTATTGTGAAATTATGAATGTTTCTTTTCTGGGGTTGTTTCAACCGCAGTAGTTCCACGGAACCTACGGGTTTACCTTTTATCTGACAGAAGGCCCACTTTCATATTGTTCCCGACAGAAAAATCTCACCGGCCTCAGCCAGGATCGAACCCGCGTCCCTTGGATCTAACAACTAGATCTCCGAGGCCGGATTATATTCACTCTTAGTCCTGCTTTTACAGCTTCCTCTTCTAATTCTAAATATGCCGTTGTTAGTGGTTCTCTATTTCGTGCTATTATTAGTACGTCATCCGCATATGCTAGGTATTGATGCTACTATTATAATATTGTGGTGCCTGGCTTTAAGTTTACTTTTCTTACGATTCTTTTAGGATCAAGCTAAACAAGGTTGACGCTAAAGAATCTCCCTATCCCGGTTATAAAAATACATAGCGACATTTTTTAGCACTATATTTTGAGGTATATTAAAAAACCTACGATAATCCTTAGGTTCTATAGTCAAAGTATAGAAATGTTTTTTGAAGATAAATAAAGAAACCATTTTTATAATTAACAACCCAACTAATTAATAATTTAAATATGTACTTTCATGATCCAAAATTAAGCGCATTCAGTTCTAACCCCAAAAGTAACGCAAAATCGTAGGAAATTTGGTGGCAGCGCCGGAATCGTGGGCTGTTTAATTTTCACTATTAGACATAATGACTGACATTTAACCAACAGCGCATTAGCAAAGTATAGAAAATGGAGTCGAAACGGAAAATCTAATATCCTGCGATGAAGCACACATGCAATTTGCGTACGCGTTTCGAAAATGGAAAGCCCGATTCGGGCGCAAGCGGGTAAGCGAAAGCCCTCCCGTCTGATTTATTTTGGACAAAATAAATTCGGGACGAATAAATTCCGCGTGCAGTTGGTAATTTTATTTCGGGGATTTCCGAACAAAATTATTGCTAGATACATAACCAAATTAGGATCGGCCATTATTTTAGCTTTTTTGATTAATGCTTATTTTTAGTATTGCGCGAATAAAATTTGCATTTATTGTGGAAAACACAATAATCCGCAAATTTGATTTTGCACGCGCCCGTAAAACTCCAACTGTTATGTTCGTCACTAATTACGGATCTCATATTTCCAGGAATTAGTTTTCACATTAAATGCAAAATAAGGTAATAAACTGAAGTTTATTGGGCATTGATGCAATAAAAAATATACTGCGATAAGCTGCAGATGGTACTTAAGCAAACTTTTAAATTAAAATTGTAGTTAAAAGTTTCAGATAGTACCGAAAGCAGTCGCGAATCTGTTTATAATAACTTATGATTAACTGGATGAATTATTTTTTAATAAGGAATAAGGAAACTCTTATCACATCAAGTTACAAAACTTTCAGACTTTATTTTATTTATTCATGTTTGCTTCTAACTCCAGATTTCTAGTTATACTCGGTACCTGAAGGTTTAAATTGAGTTGTCAAATTGGACGTTGTGATTTCCGTTAAATGGGGACATTAACGACAGGCTTGAAAATCAAAAAAATGTATGTTTGAGTTGGAAGTTTGAAGAGAAATTATAAGTTGAACCCCTAACGTTTGCTTTTTAAAAGAAAATCCTACTATTTAAATTGAAACAGTATGAATGAAGTGTGAGCTAGCTTTAATTTAAATCAAGTAGCAATTTCGAAATTTTCAATCAATAATAGGTATTTCCCATGTTCAGTAAAATCGTAATTTTAATATTCCAATCAAGAGTATGAAGTTGAAATTTTTGTCTATCAGTAGAAATCTTAATTCTAAATTCCATAGTCAAAGCCGTAAGTTTAAAGTCTCAACTTAGAAGTTCGAATTTAAAAATTCGAGCTATATGCCAAAATGTTGGATTCCTAGATTTTCGTGTACATGTCTTGATTATGAAGTGAAAAACCTGATTCTTAAAGCTAAATTTTGCTTATAAAGTCGCAAAACTGCAGTTAAACTCAAAATTGAAGTTTGTAATGTTCGCTTTTCCAGCTCAAATTGGATTTTTTTGTTTGAACTCAAAATTGTAATTATTGTATATATTATCACTACCAATTATTAACAACTTAAAATTTGCATTTTACATCTTGAGTTTAAAGTCAAAATCTCGACGTGATTGTTCATATTTTTGAATTGATTGATATTTGTTACTTTATTTCAAAACGAAATTCTGCGTATTAAGTTGAAAGTTTAAGTTCTAAGATGATAATTTTAAAAATTTAAAGTTTGCAAACAAATTCGAAATTAAAATACGCATATATCCAGCTTGAGCTACAGATGGTCCTTTGGATGGTTAAAATCGTAGTTAAAAAGTCACAAATGCGACTGTAAAATAATCGAGGTTTACATTAAAGTCTTGAGTTTAAAGACGAAATCTCGAGTATAAAGTAGAAGCAGAAACTGCTAGTGTTTCTCATTTTAAGTCAAATATATAACAGAAAGTTTAAATTTCAAATTTGTATTTTAAATTTTACGTCTTAGCTGATAATCTATATATTCTTGCTCTCTGATTTAAGCCACAATCAAAATTTTAAAACTCAATACCGCTTTTTAAGCAAAATTCTTGAGCTGAAAGTCGAAACCTTGAGTTGAAAGTCGAAACCTTGTGTTGAAAATCAAAAACTTGTGATGAAAGTCGAAACCTTGAGTTGAAAGTCAAAAATTTAAGTTGAAAGTCGAAACCTTGAGTTGAAAGTGGAAGTTTTCATATAAACTCAAAATATTGAGTTTAATGAGCAAATCTCCAGACTGCAGTTGATGTTTTCAATTAAAACCCAAAATGGTAAGTTTAAAGTTGAAGTTTCCCATTTTCATTGCGAATTCGAAGCACAATCTGATATAGAAATCTTCAGGTTGAAGTCGAACCCTATGTTAAATTTTCTATTTTAAGACAACATTGTAACTTTAAACTAGAAATCTTGAATAAATTGAGATTTTAAATTTTAAATACTGCTTTGAGTTTAAATCAAAATCTTAAATTTAAACTTAAAACTTAGAATTCTGACACAATAAGCCAACTTTTGAAATTTTGCAGGTTGTAAGGAAATTATAGGTGCAAAGCCAACGTCTCAAGTTTATTGTTAATATGTTTACTTATAAATTGAAGTTTTATATTTATAGTTATATTTTATTTAATTCCATAGTTGTGAGTTAGAAGCTAAAATCTTAAGGTTTTAGTTCAAGTATTGAGTTTGCAGTTGAAACTTGGTAAAGTAATTCGAATCAGCTTTAACGTTTTCGGCTTCTAGACGAAATCTAGAGTTATTTTTTAAATTTTTAAGAAAAAGTTTAGAGGATTAAGCAGTTTTGGAATAAATCGAAATTGTGCGAATAATTCCAATTTAAAGCTAGAATTTTTTAACTTAAGTTTAAGCGAGATGTTGAGTTCGGTTGACAGCTTGACAACAGACGATAAGGAACCCTAACGTTCAGCCGAAATCTTTTATTAAAAAATTGTAAATTTATACATCTTATATATTTTTGAAGTTTGAAATGTAGTGTTCAAAGTAAATATATTAAAATTTTAAGTTACCATTTTGCTATGGAAGGTGCAATATAGCTATGCAATCATTAGTTTAAAAATTAAAGCTACAAGCTGATTTTCGCATTTGAATTGA
>JABXWE010029359.1:0-16788 GCA_014611495.1 Limonius californicus | reverse complement strand
ATCCTGACCTCACTGACTCCTGGGGCAGAAAAACACGAACAACACTTGTTTATGAATTGGTTACGGATTTCCCTAGTTAAATAATTTTCCTTATTTGTCATGTATTAGTGGTGACGCTAGTTTGATTTTTTTTAGATTTTATTATACTGTTTTTCTCATAGATTTAGACTTCGGTTTTTACATAATTCAAATACGAAGCTTATTTGGAAATTAAGGGTCGATCTGTCATAAAACAAAAATGTAAAGGTAAAAAAAAACAATTTATTATATTTAAATCTTAGATACTTTCCTAAACTATTTATTGTTCTACGAAAGCAAATTTTGTACCGTCGTTTTGAAGTCATCGCCTAAAAAACGGTCGTGGGTTTCTAAAAATTCTTAAGATGGAGGAAATGGTCGCTAGTCACAATGTAGTTCAGGTACTCATCACCATGAGTTTCGATGCAATAAGGTCAGTAAAGAGGCGTTTCGATAGTTTTAGTGAACATTTGTCAAGATCTTTGGCATCATCCTCGAATAAAGTTTGTGGTATCATAGCCTGTTCGTTACAATGTCATACAGTATCGTATGTGAAATTTGAGGAAAATTTGCGGCTATTTGCGAAAACATGAAACGCCGATCTTCACGAATTTTCTTGTTTTCTTCGCATACCATAAAATTTACGATTTACCGCGTAACGAGATCGGATCGTACAGCGCAGTAATAAGTTTTTTAAAATTATTTTAAACAAAGTATTCTTTTTTCACAGCATGTTGGGAAGACCGAGTAAGTAAAAAAAGTTCTGATGAACATATGTTCGAAAATGTTTTAATAAAAAGTTATAAGGGAAGTAGTAACAAAGCACAAGTTAGAATAAATGTTTGAAATTCTCCCCTTCTGCGATAATAGAGATCTCTACTTTGCGGAATAATGGTTGTGAACAAAAAACCACCTTTGCGCAAACCAGCAATACGACCTCTGTCGAATTCGTTTAATTGGCGGTAATTTCCAAGTTGGCGCACTCTAGGCATGATCACACCCTCGAAACAAACGATCAAAAGCGAAATCAATAAAGAACTGAACAAAATCTCGCAAAACATACACCTGATAAAAAAATGGTTAGAAAAAACTGAAAGAACTGTCAGATAAGCCATTATCACTTGATCCATATGAATGAAATTTTAATCAATTGCTACCTTTTAGTAGTTAAAAGTTTCTGCCAAGTTCCGTCAAAAAATTCCTACCCCTTCTTGTTGTTGCGATTTCCATGTCACTGAGTATACATTATATTCTCACATATAAACAGACTAGGACTTTAGCTTATGAATACGCAATTAAATTACAAAAACAAGTGCCACCGAGTTGGCTGACAAATAAAATTTCGGGAGTTGAGTGGATTTATTGTTTTATGCGGAGGAACCAAAATTTATCATTGCGTAAAGCAGAAAAATACATCATTAGTAAGAGCTACAGCTTTTAGTGAATATAACGTCAAAGCGTTTTTTACCAACTACATTTCTGTACTTGAGAAGCATAAGTTTGGACTTCACAGAATTTTAAATATTGATGAAACTGGGGTAACTACGATTTTGCTAGCCCCAAAAATCATCGCACTCAAGGCAAAAAACAAGTTGGTCAAATCGTATCTGCTTAAAGGGGCCAACTTGTAACATTCGTAGGAATTATATCTGCCACTCGAAACCCTTTCCCCCAGCTTTTATATTTCCAAGGGTCAATTACAAGGACCATTTCATAAACGGAGAGCTAACTGGAAGTCTGGGCTTAGTTTCTCGTACTGGATGGATGACATCATCCCTGTTTGTTAGTGTCTTACAACATATTCAATATCACACAGTGTGCAATAAACAAAACCCCATTCTATTAATACTAGACAATCATGAATCTTACGTGTCGATTGAGGCTATACTCTTCTGTCGTGAAAATGGGATTATTATGCTTTCTTTCCCACCCCATTGCTCCCACCGATTGTAACCTTTGGATGTGGAAGTATATGCTCCTTTCAAAGCCAAACTGCAAATTGCCTTTAATAATTATACATGGCTATGAACCCTGGAAAACCGATCTCAATTTACGATATTCCATCGCTACATAGTTAATGAAGTGTATTGTCAGTCTTTCTTGTTACAAAATATTACGAATTTATTTAAAAAAACCGGAATTTGGCCACGCAATCAACAGATCTTTTCAGACGAAGATTTTTTCAGCTTTTACGTAACCGACAGACCATTGGCTGATACTAGTACGTCCAACTCTTCGGAAATAAACGTCCAACCTTCGTGTTCCCATTCCGATAATTCTGACCCTACTGTAAAAGATTGTGTATCTTGTAGTATAACTTCGTCATCACTGGCAAATTTGGTGGTATCTCCAGAAGTAATCCGTCCTTACCAAAAGCAAAACCGAGAGCAGGGTACACTTCTAAAGGAAGAAAAAAAGGGAAATCCAGAGTGTACCCAGACACTCCAGAGAAGGATACGATTTTAGAAGCAGCGGAAGAACAAAAAAGAAAAATTAATATTAAATTAAATAAAGGTGTTAAAAAATCCTTAAGTGCCATACCTACAAAAGAAGTAAAAAAATATTGAAGAGGTCGAAGAAACTACTTCGGAGTCTGATTCTTTTGATCTGATATCCGATTCTGAGGATTTAAGTGATGAATTTGAGGACGAAGGACTATTGGATGATGAGGTATTAGTCGTAAAGGACTTCGTGTTAGTTGAATTTGCCACTAAAAAGAGAAAAGTGTACTATGTTGGAGAAGTTGAAAATGTGTTGAGCAATGACGAATATGAAATTAACTTCCTAAAATAGAAAGAAGACTGTTGGAAATTTTATTATCCAGATATATCTGATAAATCAATCATCGATAAAAAGGATACTATACTGAAGTTAACTGCCTCCAGTTGCAGTGGCTAACAACCACCCCTGGAACCTCCGCACCGCGGGGGGGCCCGTAAGTTTTAGGGGCCCAGATCAATTATTACAGTAGGTATCTATTAGAAACATAAACACATTTAAAAAGTTGAACAATATTTGCAGTCTTATTGTACGAAATTTTTAAATGTAGTCATTATTAAATGTTGGAAATTTGAGACATTCCTTATACAAACATTCAAGGGTTATACTGGCCACACACACACGCTCTTGTGCGGGCAAGCGCGTACAGGCAAGACCGTGTGTCTGTGGGCCAAGTCTTAAGACTTGTTATCTACCATATAAGCCCGGCTCGAAGCGAATCAGGCCGGGTTTGATTTTTTCAAAGGGCACCTGAGAGGTAATCCAAGAATACAGCAGCATTAAAGCATCCATGAAGCATGCGTCATCGAGGAGCGACCATTGAAAGTGTATTGAGTTTAAAGATGAAGTTAAGAAATGGAGAGACATTTTAACAAGAATTGTAGATGTTATAATGACCGTTTGTGATTTGGCGTTTCGGGGGCATCGGGAAAACAAAGAGTCGATCCAAAAGGGAAATTTTTTGTCCATTGTGGAATTGCTGGCTAAGTATGAGTTGGTGTTAAATTCACACTTATCCAATGAAAGAGAGAAAAACAAATACCTTAGTCCAAAGATACAAAATGAACTAATTCACACAGTTTCCTCATAACCGAAATCAAACATTTTAAAGAACATCAGGGAAGCTTCTTTCTTTTCCAGAATTACAGATACTACGCAAGACATGCCGAAAATTGATCAAATAAGCCAAATAATCAGATACGTCAAAATTGAAACTGATGAAAATAACCAAACCAAACATATAAAAATTTTGGAATCGTTTACAGGATTTAAAGAAGTTACAGCCCAAACTTCAAAAGGTCTAGAAAAATCAATTTTGGAAAACATGGATGGAATGGATCCGACTTCCGACAGTGTTGCGGACAGGGTTATGACGGTGCAGCGAATATGAGCGGAATTTATTTAGGACTTCAAAAATGGATCACCGAAAAAGAATCAACGGCGGACTATATCCACTGTGCAGCTCATAATTTAAACTTAGTTTTAAATGATGCTTGTAGTAATGTGGCAATGATCAAAGAGTTTTATGATTTATGTCAAAAAAGTACACGTTTTTCGGATATAGCATAAAAAGGTGGAACGACTTAAAAGTGGCGAATATTGAAAATGTTTAAATTACTCTAAAACGCCTTTGTTGTACAAGATGGTCTTCACGGTATGAATCTATTGCTGCTATCAGATATAATTTTGTTTGAGTTTTGAAGGTTTTGTCCAATATATTACTGTTGAGTAAAAAACCAGAAGAAAGAGAAGAAGCTATTGCAATAAAGAAACAGATGGAAAAATTCGAATTTATTCTTATGCTAGTTTTTGAGCAAGACATTTTGGAAAATCTAAATTTAACATCAAAATGTTTACAGACATCTGACATGGATCTAGAAGCCGCCACTAAGTTGTTAAATTTCACTTTGAAAGCCGTAACTGACAAGAGGGAAACATTTTTTGAATTAAAAGAAAATACCGTGGTCCTAGCAAATTCTTGGGGTATACGTCCGAAGTTTGAAGAAAAAAGAAAGAGAAAAGCAAAACGATTTTATGATGAACTAGCTACTGATGAACGATTAACTGATGCTGAAAACTTATTTGAAGTGCAAGTGTTTAAAACTACCATAGGTATATTAATAAATTAGCTGAGGTTGAGGTTTGAAAGTATGAATAACGTTTTTAACAGTTTTAATTTTTTTCTTCTTCTTCTTCTTCTTTGTATAGGTCAATGGCCTGTTAATTACCTACAATGCAGTAGGTTCTGTGAGCCCTCTTTGCACGTATGCCGAGCAGGAGGCTAGCCTAACCCGTCGAACGGAGAAGTTTAATTTTTTAACTCCCACAAATTGCTTCCAATGTACCTGATGTTTGTAGGGCGGTTATTTTGTTCTTAACATTACCAGTTAGTGTTGCCACGGCCGAGCGTTCGTTTTGTAAATTAAAAATAATCAAAAATTACCTAAGAAATTCTATGCCTGAACAACGATTATCAGATTTAGCTGTTATCAGTATATAGCAGGAATATATTAACACACTCAACATGGACAAAATTATTAACGAATTCACCAGAAAAAATGCGCGACGTGCAAGTCGCTTCTTGTAAACTTTGTGTTTAAACTTTTTAATTGACAAAATTGATTCTTTACCAGATTACATTATTACCAATGGAATTAAGGTAAGATTAATTTACTATTTTTTGAGTGAATGTATTAATTTTATACGTTTATGATTCTGGTGTCGGACTCTTTTAAACCTACGGCTTTTAATTTTCAAATTCGTAATATACAAAAATGGGTAGTAGATTGTAGGGGGGGCCCACTGCAAAGGTTTTGCGGGGGGGGGGCGTAAGATTTGCGTTACGCCACTGCCCAGTTGCGTTGGTAGAACAGCATGAACTTCAGCGTGTTACAGTTTTTCAATTAACTTTTCAAAATGTATAATTGAATAAAAAGTTATAATTTTTTGTTATAAAATTTAAAATATTCTGTCACATTTTCAATTAAAATACTCTGTTTAATGTAAACTGTGTAGGTCCACTTGTCTTGGGGCACAAGTGGACAAATCCATGTTTTTTTAAATGTCTTTTACATTAGAAAATAATTTGATGACAAGTGGATGATGCATGCAAGTCATATGTTATAGATTAGAGAATATGGAAAAATTTGAGCGATTTTAAAAAGTGCTTACAAAAAATACAGACATTATAAAAAATGTGTCTACATGTGCCCCACTCTCCCCTACTAGAACTTTTTCTTGAACATCCGATATTGATTACAGTTGCCGAAACAACAGTATATGTTAATATGGAGTAAAGATTAATAATTCTGATGTGGAAATGACCCAAGGTCAAATCATTCAGAGATGTGGTAGGTATAATTTATTTGTTACAATCATAAGTAAAAAAAATTATAGGTGGTGCTGATCTCGTTTATACTCGGTGTATATCTACAGGCAAATTCAAAAAGAAAGACCGGTATTTCTAGTTTTGAGCTGTTTTAATAGAATATCTGTTAAAAATCTTCCCCGGGTTTGATAATATGAACACCGTCTTGCTGTACTCCCTGTTAAATCCGCCCTTACGAAAAGTTTTTTAAAATAAGTTTAAATCAAATCGTAATTAGTTTTGACATATTTTGATGAAGTACTTACCGGTGAAGAACGGTTGTATGAGGTTGCACGATTTCGGAAGTTTCTATTTGACCCCTAAGCAGGTCTTGAACACTGATTGATCGTGGCTGAGGATATCTGCATGGAAATTGTCTAATAGCTTCCATGTGCCTTGCAAATCTAGATCTGTGCTCTTCTGAAGTAAGTTGCGTTTTGCAGGTGGAAATTATTAATAAAACTAGACCACATCGCGCAACGTTCGTTGTGACCCGCGTGGGTAGGTGTTTTATCGCCATTGTATTTATATAATTTCGTCTATGACCCGGCACTAAAATTTATAATACTTTGCACTTTAACCAACAATAAAGTTTTTGCTCATTTTATTTAGCCTCGAGCTAATTTGGTCGAGGTCTCGGCTTTTCTGATTTACTGCACCTTTTGTTTGGTGCACCGAACTGATCTGATCACAAGAGTAAATTTCGAGTACATCTTTTTTATTTTTAGTAATACTTGAGATATCAAACCGCTTTTAGAACACGGAGTACTGTCTATTATCGCGAGTCCCACCGTCGACTAATTTGAGTCTTCTTCGGTACGTTCTTTTATAATTTTTTCGATCCAACGCTGATTCAGCGTTCATCAAGACCACACTTGGAGGGAACAACCGCGAACTTGATTAGCTTTCGATTGTACTGCATGTCCACGTTTGTGATTTCTTCCTTTCCAGCCTAAAACAAAATCATATTAGTATATCAAAGTTTAAATCTTTCGGTTTAAAGTACATAAAATATTTGATTGAAGACTAGCAATAAGCAATTATTTAAAATAAAATAAATGAAAGCCTACCAGATTCAGTTCCTTTTACATTTTGAAACCCAAAAATTTATATTTTCAGCAACGTATTTAGATATAATATAGAAGGGGGTCATTAAACTATCAAAACTATTAACATTTTTGTATACATTTGAGAAGATTGGTTTGAATTTATTAGTTTCTAATTAATACCTCGTCCAATTCCAAAAATTCCGATCTGATTCCATTTCTCGTAACATACTAATTGCGCCCGTTTTAATTGCACTGTTTGTTGCTTTTCGTGATTGTTTCAAGCACGTACTTTACAACTGACTAACTACATACAATCGTGTGAAACATGTTCTGGGATATCTCAATGTTATTTTTGTTTATAAATTTGATAATCCCAATGCTGTTATCGGAAACGAATGCAAATATTTGACAGAGCGGAGTTTTTGATCCAAGTTCATGGAATAATTTAACTGTTTTTACGTTTTTTGTACCATTTTTTGATTAATACATTTATGTTTTATCTTCGATTTGATTTATTTTTATTTTCAAGTGCTAGTAAGAATAACAGGATCTTTCCAAATGCTATGGAAGCGGGACTCGTCCCCTAATTAATTACCTGCGTTAAATAACAGGTTGTGTGGAATAAATTATTTAAATTGATGGTACTTTGAAGCGTTGTGGTAAATGGCGAGGTTTGGAAAAACATATGAGTTTGATTACCTTGACTTGAACATCTAGGTGAATTTTAATTGCATGTTTATTTTCAAGATTTAATTGTCATTTTTCAATGATATTAATTATTTGCAAAGTATCCTCTATTGTGTCGTGATATCTCTAGGCTGTTGGAGTTACTAAGCATTGTATTGTATTAAAAACTAACACATAATTGTGCCTTAATTTTTATGCTGGCGGAAAAAGCCAATAATTAATGAGCTGCCAGTAAGAGTGAAGTCCAAGGAAATTCTGTAATAGCGAACATATTTCTTAGAAATTGAAATTGTTGGAAATGCATGCCAATTTTTAACAATAATTTTTCTTAAAAATTCAACAGGAAGTCAACTCTTAATAATATTTGTTACATAATCCTTTTACGCCATGTTAGATGAAATAATTATTTTGGAAATTAATATTTTCTTACATTTTTGGTACTGTAGTAGATGAAAAAGATCAAAGATTTCGTATTCAATTTAAAATTTGTATGTGCTATTATTTTCTTCAAGATAAAGCCTTACACACTGTTGAAATCAATACAATAAACTCCATTTAATTCAATTAACTAATAAAATGTAGCTTATCAGCTGGGAGATAATTGCTGTTTTAAGTGATTAGTAAATATTATTTAAACGTCAGGTTATCATATAAGTTATTTACTTCCAGTATTAATTGCTAACATCAAATAGCTTACAGTTACAATCTTATATGGGCTGTGTTTATGGACATTAAAACGTCTTTTTGTCTAAGCTTTACTCTAGTGTTTCTATAGTAAAGTAAGATATGGAATTTTAAGTCAGAATTAATTGGAATTAGCAAATATCGTAGTCATATAGCTTTGCCTCACACCACCTTCACACACAGCGATGGGTTTAAAATTGTCTAAAAGGCCTGTAAAAGTTGTAATAAACTGTAATTTAAGCAAAGAGCATATAATTATATTCTATTTGATTCAAGTAATACGGTAAGTGGCTCCACCTATCTCTAACGGTCGGATTTAAAAAGAGATCTTAAAGTGACTTGCAACCAAAAAATTAACTTTTTCATCGACAGCCCTTTATATTCGTTTCCCTATTCGCGACGGAACTGAGGACCATCTACCTGAACGCTGGAAAGCGTAAAGGCTGCCCAGGGGCGTCATTTCAGACTTTAGCAGGGGGGGGGGGGGCAAGGGAGTAAAAGTAGCGCCGCAGGCAAATGTTTTTTAAAGTGAGCGTGGCCAATTTTAAAACTATTTAAGAGCATCTGACAATTTTAGGATGAAATTTAAAAAAATCTCAATATATCGAACATTTTAGAAATAAAATTTAAAATCTAGGGGAACTTATCGAAATAATTTGAGACAAAAATTGTACCCTATTCTAGTAAAAAAGTTTCTCCGACATCTTTAATTTACTAGAAATAAATAACTACATAAAAATTCAAACTTTATTTAAAGGTATAGGTATAAGTCTATAAACATGGAGTAAATATGGCGTAACAAAAGAAAACTTTTATTCTAACAAAAGTAAATGTCATTCCTAGTAATACATATAGAATAACATATTATATTAGTTTTAATTGAGTAAGTATCTAATTGCTAATTCAGTAATGGATATCGCCTTTGTTTCATTCTTGCAAAATGGTCTACGACATCGTCTAAATTCAGATTTTTGACAAAATAGCGGTCAACGGCCATTACAAGCAGATCGCTCACTCTATCGTCACCAGTACTAGTGCGAAGATGAATTTTTTATTTTGTTTAATGATGAAAAACTTCTTTCATTGGATGCAGTTGAGATCCCAATGCAAAGTACTATCTCAATTGCTTTCAGCAATTCTCTAAAGGCTTCTGGAGTTTCATTTAAACTGTCTCTCAGTTCTTCTAAATTCGACAATATTGTGTGTGATGATTTAATTAAATCTTTAGCTGTAAAAAATTCAGTTTCAAGACGTACCAAATCTAAGTCTAAGTTCTTGTAGTGAAGTAAAAGGGGCCTCGCAATATCAAACGCTAAAAAACTATCACACTCTGGGTTAAATGCATCTAGTGAACACAAAACTTCATTATTTATTATAAAACGTTCCTCCAGTTCTCTGACGAAACGGTCCAAAATTCCATAAAGTATTTCTCTCTTTATTTCGTCTGGCGATTCTGTTGTATTTTTTCCTATGGTTGAAGTTACAAAAAAATCAGTAAGGCGACTACTTGTGGTTGTTTTCCGTGATTCTCGCCTTTGCATATCTTCTATGGCCGCTTTTTTCATGAATTCGGTTATTTCGTCCTGAAATTGATTCCACCTCACATCGGTTCTCATATCAGTTAACATCTGTATCGACGCTTTAACTAATTTAATAGCCGACGTGATTATTATTTTCTTATTTTGTAGTTCGCAAGAGAGCATATGAATTTTTTCGAGAATTGCTTCAGTGATAATCAAAGAAGATATAAAGCTTCGTTTCGTAATTTCCTTTAAAAGCCCCGTAGCTTCAGCTCGAGCCAAAATGTCTACGCTTTGACTGGCCACAATATTTAAGGTGTCCTTGAGTTCTACGTAGCGAAGTTTAATTTTTTTCAAAGAGTTATACCAATAAGACCACCTTGTTTCGACTAATCTCTCCAAGTGTAATACGTGTAGGTTTTTGGACTTCTGAGTTTCCACAAATACTTCATATTTTGTTTGTCCATTCATAATGAAGTTACATACTGTCTCTTGAAAAAATTCGAAATTACGTTGATGTTCTTTATAGTAGCGACTAGGCAGAGATTCAATCTGTGTGCGTAACAGTGCACGTACATCGCATATGGAACAATATCTTGGATTCTCTTTTGAATACCATTTAGATGTCCACTCGTGACGGCCGCTCCATCGTAATACTGGCTAACACAGTTCCTAATACATAGTCCATTTTCATTCAGTAGTTTTTTTATATGATCAACTAAATTGCTTGCATTCAAATTCTTGACATGTTTAGTTCTCAAAAGATGTTCGTTCACATTACCATTTTGGTCAATAAATCTGATGACGAAACTCAATTGTTCCTTCTTAGATGCATCTTTAGTTTCATCCACCATGATAGTGAAATAGCGATTTTTCGACATCTTACTCAAAATTTTCTGCCTTGTACAATGAGCCACAGCCTTTATCAGATCATTTTGATACTCAGGGGAAGCATAGTGCCCATATCGTGAAGACAACTTTTCCTTTAACTTAGTATCCTCTTGGGCGAATACGTTCAAAAGCTCTATAAAGTTGCCCTTATTGTCGGATTCTTCGTGTTCTTCCTTTCCTCGGAATGCGAGTGCGACCCAAGGTAGCATGTCGTTTTTACTAACCAGCGTACATGATTCCGATTATCTAGAATTTCCTTGTCTCTTTGGACACTGATCGTGCAAGCAATGGATTTATTTTCGCTTCTTTGTACTGATTTGTAGTTCAGCCAAAGTTGAGATGAAACCTTGTGTCGTTGCCCATTTGAGTGTTTGTACAATAGATTTTTTATATCCTTCCATTTCTTCAAGCCATAATCCACAAAAGCAATATTTCCACTAGTTTCTCCGGAAAATGTACTGTTTGGTTTAAAATGTCGACAACAGAAACAATACACGGAGTCCTTTTCACTTGAATATTCGATCCATTCAAATGTGTTGTACAAAAGCGAGTTAAATCTTCTTCCGTTTGTTTTGGGAAAGTCAATATTCTTTGGCTGAGCTGGCATGTAATTCATCGATGCTGAGATATCAGTTGCACTTTGAGACTTTAACGGAATTTGAATTTTAGAAAATGATGGGGTTTCAGATTCGGTGTCTATTCTGTTCGAAGTTGAGGCGCGCGGTAAAGAGTTCGTGTTATACTGGTTATACGTAGGAAAATTATCATCTGCATCGACGTCGATTGAGGACGTTGTTAGATTGAGTTCTTCCGAAGAAACGTGCATCGGCTCAGTTGATTTCGGCTTCTTTTTGAAAAATGATCGAATGTCGGTAGTTGAATGTTTCCGCTTTTTCTGTTCCATTTGACCAAAATTGGTCAGTTCTGTCGTTAAATTTCACTTTGACAACAATATTTGAATTTCACTAAACACTTTGTTAACTAAATTTCAACACCACTAACAGTTATTATCACACTAATATTCAATCAACTATTGAGATATCGCTCGGAATCGCTGGTCCATCGCTCTCTATCGCTATCTTATTAGAACTCAACTGCCGAATCTACCTATAATTAAAAGAGTAACGCTGTAACTACACACCTAGCTTGAGTAGCTTCGTGCCATGCCAGCGGCCAGTCTGCTTTTATATCCCCCCACTCGGGTGACGTCAGATCTTCTCGAACATTCTAGAAATCTAGACAGTTCTTTACAGGTAGGTACCTAAACGCGATGATTCAACCAAAGTTTTGCTCAAACTAATTAAATCAGATAATTCTTGTCTTTCTCTTGTATCTGGTTAGGCTTTTGTCCGAAGCCAGGGGGGGCAATTGCCCTACCCTGCCCCCCCCCAAATAACGCCCCTGTTTGCAAATAATAAGAAATTTACACTTTCTCTAACTTAATAAATAACAGCTGTTGCTACCCCTCAAAAAACGATTATTGCCATTTAACACTGATTTAAACTTCTGTAGACCCTTCAAACCATTCCAAATGAGCCTATTTTCAGATTCCAAATTAAAAAAATTCATTGTAAGTTTCAAAGATAATTTTCCTTTATTGCCTTTGTTTCATGTATATTTTACATCAGTATAAATTCAAACATATAAATTCTAAAACAATTGCGTGGAGTTAAATAGTATCACATAGTTTTAGAATGCGATTTGAGAAGGTGCACTTGTGACGAAAAAATACGTGAAAGATAATAATTGTGAACAATATGCAGTGGCTGCAATTATTGCAAGCAATAGTTCAAACTACAAATCTTATTTCCATTAGTCACACTATAATACTACGTCTATTCGATTTGTGGTCAGGGGCATATTGCTCGAGGTCCTCAGGTTGTGTGTTAAGAGCGGAATAATCTACAGGAAATAAAGCAGATGGCATTGGTGATGGAGTAAACCCAAGAAGAAATTGCCCCGATCCATTTGGGTACCGTGCCAATAAATAATTAGCAAAGCACAAGCGATAAACATGGTAACTTAGGCAGTGATCGCCGTTCTGAAACAAAAATTGATTTAGTTCGGCCTGTTGGAAAAAGGTTCTTATATAATTCAGACTTACAGAAGTCATTGCTTGATATGCCACATCTAATATTTCTCCAACTCTAATAGCATCAAATCCTAAAACCGAGGAATAAAAAGCACTCAGTTCGTCCCTCGAAATTATTCCAGAGCCTGAAAGTACAACAGCACAAAAATCTAATGAATTATTGTCGCACAATATAAGGCTAGATACTTTAGTTACAAACCGCTTCTGTTGATAACTTGAAATAAGATTTTCACTAGGTACTGCAGCCATATGGGAAAATCTGTGAGATTTTTCGATGTTGATATAAGTTGTGCCCATTTGTGTAGCCAACCTTCTCGCGTTATGAACATTTGATCATTCACTTTGAAACCTAATAATTAATTTTTTTAAGAATATAAGCTGTACAAAGACAAGTTAGTAATGAGCAACAAGAAAAAGCTCCAAAATACATTATAACGCAGAAGGTATATTTGAAAATTTATGTTTGGCATAAAAACATCGATATTATAGTTTAAAAAATGATTCTATTGGTACTTAAACTACACCATATTCTTTTAGGGAACCATTACATACATCTGCGTAAAAGTTTTAAATGACAAATGGATAGGGAGACGCCTCATTTAATGTATTGTACACATTTATTTTTTTTTTCTCTTCTTTTCAGTTACAAACAAGTTTGATAACCAAAATTAGGAGAAAAGGATGACTCCACTAAAAAATTAATCCTGTTATTTTCCTATCACAATTGTAAATATATAAAATATGTGTATACAATAATTTTCCATACATATTAATAATATTTCTAAGTTTCATAGTTATTTTATTTAAAATAATTTCAACAAAAGTAAATTGAATTGTTTAGATGGCCATATGGCCAATATTTAAAGTGCAACTACTTAGTCGTTATGCAAATATGATCAATTTTAGAATCAATCGGGCATGAGCCAAATGGACTTGCAGACAATCGAGTCATTAAACATTTACCTAATCTTTCATCGACAATTCCTTCTAAAAAGGTTTCCATAAAGCCTCGTTCCACTTGTTGCAAAATATTAAATTCTGCTGAATTTGTGGACCAATCGGCAAAATGGCGTAACCTCTACTTATCCAAAGAAGCATGTGTAGAAATAGTAATTTATAACATTGATAAATACCAAGACTCAAATAATTTACCTCACTTAAAGCTTCAAAATCTTGGTCACTAACAAGGTCATCCCGGTCGTGGTCCAAGAGACAGGTAAAAAAGTGGGTAAATTTATTGATTTGAGTCGGTGTTAGCTGATACTCTTGTTCTTCTTCCCACTGTTGCGATGCATCGATACTGAATCTATCAACCCATGTTGCTGAAAAAATTAACATCACAATGGTAATACTGCTATCTGATATCAAAAACTTACTCCAAACATGAACACTCCAACCACAACGGTCTTCTTGACCATCAGCTTTATCTGCACTTTTCACGTTTTCTTCACATTCTGGTAATGTTCTCCACCTTTTTAGTAGATCACGAGTTCGATCTCTAGTACGATCACAAGCCTGCTTCCAGTTTGCTATGAATTTATGAGGCACTTTTGGGGGTACATCTGTGCCAGACTTTTGAGAAAGGGTATCTTGTTTTTCCGATTTCTGATCCGACCCTTTTTCTTTAAAAGAAGTATTCGCGAAATGTACATCTTTTTCAGATTTTATACTGCCAGTATTACTAGTGCGCTTTTCTAAACTTTTTGTACTTTTAATACTACTTCTGGATTCAGACAGTTCCTTGGTGCTGTTGTCTTGACCTCCAATTTTGTGAGATTCATCAGCCAAGTTGTTGCTTTCCATGGTCGTAGTTTGAATTAATTATTGTCCTTCCCAGCAGTGACCATTAGGATCCTTGGGCTATTTGGCTGGTGTTCAGTGAGATTCCAAATATCGATTTGCGTAGTTTTTTCAATCATCTAGGTCGCTTTAATCTGCAAAAATGATCAAAAATGAACGTTCATTTATACTTTCTTTCATCATTCAAGCCGACCTTTGCATTTTTACGACCAAAACAGTATTTATAATTAACTAAACGTACTGCATTGAACTAAAAAGGAAAAAGTAATGGAATCAAAACGCAAACATATCAATACACGGTTTGGTTCTTTGATAGTCAACGTAAATGATGTAATTTAAAAATTATTAATTCTAGGAGTTTCGTATAGATGGCGGTAGTATACACATTATTAAAAATATGTTGAAATGTTGATAATGTCAAAGTCGATAAAAATATAAATCCATTTGTTATTTTTGTCATAAAATGAAAAGTACGTATATTAATTGTTTGACAAAGTTACCCTTTTTTTAAAATATAAATTTAAAATTGATTTTAATGCCATCTACTGCCAGAATTCTAAAACTAGATATAAGCAGTTTTCGAGTTGTTGTCCTGCAAAATCTGGTCGGTAAAGAAGTTTCTTTTTAACTGTCACTATTTTACGATACAAATTTAAAACTTCTGTATTCTGTGATTTAAAATAACGTCTTTCCTCGTGTACCCGGTCGAGTTTTTCTTTTCAGAAGTTGTAAAGTACTGTGCATATCTGAATTAGGGAAAAAAAGGTAATATATTGCTTGTATACGTTAATTTGTGTAGTAAATATTAAGATAAGTAATCTTACATCACATTATCAGTTTATAAAGATGTGCAAATAAGGTTCAGTGTTTGTATCTTCTATTTGCTCAAAATATTGTAGTATAGGTAGGTACCCTAAGGATATCAAAGTTTAATAAAGCATATTATTGTTTTACAGTATTATCCTGCGGTGAAAGTTTTTGCTGACAACAGATTGTAATGGAGCAGAAACCGCTGCAACAACTGGGCAACCTACCCATCGTGAAAGTGGTAAGCTTTAAGAATGTACTAAATTACATGTAATTTAAATTACATTAACAAATACTGACAATTTGTAAGTATATTGCTATTAGTTTAAATTGTAACAAGTAAACATAAAATTCATTCCTATAGTTCTTTGGTCTTTTGCTTTGAAACAGTAGCTGAATATGATTTGGTATATCAAGTATAAACAAAGTTAAATGTATTAGTTTGAATAATCTAAGTGTTGAATTGTTTATTTGATAGGTATTTAGAAAGTAAAGTTGAAAAGGCCTATAGAATTGATTTAGGTTAGCGAAAGTTGCATTCTAGAAAATCAGTAACTTTGCGATAGAATTTTTAGTGTAGTACCTCTCGATATGCAAAAAACGAGTCTGATGCAACATAATTATGTTCATGAAATGAGAATGACCATTACCAAATTAGAAATTTATCATTTTTTCATTGTATACATTTAAGTTTCTTACCAGTAATGTTGGAATAAGATTCCTAATTTGATTTTTAGTTGTAATATAATTGAGATAAGGGGTATTCTTGAATCTGCGACAAAATCTCAGATATAATAAGCATTGTTTACTGTATTTTATTTTCCTCTTATGTCAATCGCTGCTCCCATATACAACCAACAAATATTTCAATATATTTAAGTCGCTGAGAAAATATTTACCTTGACGTAAAATTTACCTAAAAACGTATGTTAAGGATTATCATTCCAATTAGGAACAAGTTTCTGTAATTTTACCAAGTTTAATGTCTCAATTTGCTGTGGTATTTACCTGCTTAATACCAAATTGTGAACGGATTCACTAATGCATTTTAGATATATCTTAAATTTCTGTCGTTTTTCTGAAATTAGATCTATTGATGAGATTTTTTAAATGAAATTATGTTGGTGATGAAACACTTAATTCTATAAAATAGTTTAGATGGGACCTGAAGGATTTAAAATTTAAAGGATATAAACAGCCAATCATATTATTATTATATTTGTATAACAGATAAGGGTTATTTTATGATTTGAGCTGTTAATTCACAAGGTAAGTTGAATTTGTATGTAGTATCATACATAACTTTAGTATCATTGCCAGATATTACATTTAATGGATATAACGAGCAAATATTTGGAACCATGAGTTGGGGGG
>JABXWE010029358.1:0-15377 GCA_014611495.1 Limonius californicus | reverse complement strand
CTGGTTGCATATTAAAAGGAAATTAAGGGGCACCGCAGATATTTGGCGGGACTTCTTACAAGCCTTGTAAGTCTATTCGTTACGAGGCAAGGTTTTAGGATAGCACTTGAACAACCGTTTTGAGGAAAATATCTCTACTGTTGAATAAAGATGATATGAACAGTTTCCAGTATGGGAAAGTCCAGGGAGGCAGTCGCGTCCACTTATTTTTATTTTTAAAACAAATATCTTTCAAGTAACAAAATATACAAGATTATTGTCGTTTTAAAATACGCGCTCATTTTATTTAACAGATTTATACCGTAGCTGTATTTTTTACACTATAGTACCGTGCCATGAGTAGAGCCACTGCACTATATGGCAACCGCGCAGCGGCCACACAACGTAAAATAATACTATAATAAACACAGCTGCCTTGTATATTCTCTGAATATACTTTTGTTAATGTTCACTATTTAATTTAAAAAACAAACTTATGAAGAAGTATCACATTAAACATGCAACGCACATTAGTTTATCATATTTCTATTTCTATTTAAATATTCCTAGCTATTTTATAAACTTTGTGGAGTAAATTTTTGTACATCATAGTACCGTATCGTGAGTGGAGCCACTACACTATACGCCAACAGCGCTAAAACACTATAAAATAACAGTATAATAAAGATAGCTGCTTTACATATTTTCTAAATATACTTTTGTTAATATTCACTATTTATAATTAATTTAAAAATAACTAATGAAGATGTATTGCATTGAACATGCAAAAAAAAATAATTTAAGGTATTTCAATTTAAATATTTTTAGCTATTTTTATAAAATGTTTTTTATGTACACTACAGTACCGTGCCGTGAGTGGAGCCACTGCAGTCTACGGCAACAGCGCCAACACAATGTAAAATAACAATATATTAAACATAGCAAAGGTTTTTCAAAAATTAGCATTCAGATTAAGCTTACGCGAACCACTAACTTCACGTGAATTTTGGAAGGCCCATTATTTTCCGCAAATATTAAAAGTACCCTTAAACGGACCACTAACCACATGTAGACGTTCGCAATAACTAAAGAAACGATGTGCAAATTCAAACGTTGACTGCAAACGGGAACAATGTGCTCGGTGCCCCATTCGCCTGGTATATCGCGTATAGCGAAGATAACCGATAGGCAACCGAATCATCCTCTAAATAGGTACAAATCAGAACTTTCCCCGGAACATAGTTTTAAGCGTGTTAGCCGTGCCTTTGGTGCGGAAGGAAAATTTGATACCATCGTTAAAATAATCAAATTAAAATAATGCACTGAATTACATGCGAATTTCTTTCTGTGTTTATCTTGGTGGTTGGGTGGGCACGTGCCCTTGTGCCCTTTAGTACAAGCCGCCACTGCAGTTCAGTAAACAAATTACGCGCTTAGGGTACAGTGTCTGGAGAACATGCCGGCATTATATTTAATTTGAAGGAACGTACGTATAATAGAATTATTACTAAAATACAACCTAAATGTCAAGTAATTCTTCGTTACATTACAATTAACATATTACATGTAGTTCTAAACCACGCTATGTTCTCACTTTACTACATTTTTGTTAGTTCAAGACTATTGGGTTCAATATAAAACGGTTATATAGATGTAACAATGAACTTTCATGGAATCCTGGTTGCCTATGCGTTTTTCTGCAATGTTACTATAATACTGTTGCATAACGTGCTAAACAAATGACGTCATAATATCAATGATGTGCATTGATTACTTGCCCTAAATGCATATCCAATTATATTCAAATGAGAACATACATAAAGTTGATGAGTTGTAATTATTTATGAAACTACAGGAAGAGTCGTATATTCAGTTTCTACTAATAATGTTTATTTGTTGGCGAAGTAGATGACTAATGTTATTTTTTTGTTTTCAGCAAGCCCCCCAATTAATAACCACATACGACCAGAAAAACGGTGGTGTAAAAACTGACGTAATAATGACTAAGTAAGTACTACGTAACTCCATTCTTCCAAATACAATTTCATTCATCAACACCATAACAACATTGTGTAAGGTATTTACAATGATAATTTTACTAAATTGAGAGCAAATAACGTTTTTGTTTTTGAGTTCTAGAAGTTATGAAGTCTAAATTTACTCGTACTGGTGATTGGTCTATAATTTTGTTTTTTTTTGTTTAATTTATCAACCATGTATATGTGCAGTACAAAGCAGGATGATTAGGGAGCTTATTTTCCGCTATGCCTAAATTTTGGATTTACTTTCAAAGTAACATGTCTCGCTGCTCGATTTTGTAATGTTCCCCGAAGGTTTTGCATAGATCGGATCTTAGATGACCCCGAACTGAGGCTACAGATACAGTGAGTATTTAGGGGCTGCTGCTGCTACATATATACATGGTTGTTTCAAAGTGTTGTTGTGACTACATTTTGTGAGTCTTTCATAAGCTTATTGGCAAATACTGGAGCTGCTACAAGTGCTGTTGCCGCCACTATTGCGCTGCCAATGCGATGCGCTTCAAGTGCGTTGCGCTGCAAGTGCTGAAGTGCTGCGGATGATTTGCAAGGATGATCAACGGTACATTAGTGTATTTACCTCTATGTGATTTCTTTCACCAAAAGTACCTGTATTCTTGAAAAAAGTACGTTTGAAACCATACTGGATTCATTTTACTTCTTGTTCAGTTCAATAACTATAGCCTTCTTTTTGATTTTGTCATTTATTTTTGGTTGCTTCCATCTTCAATCCAAACCGGTTGCCCATTTTATGATCATTTGGAAAAAATTTCATTTTCATGTCAGTCAAGCAAAACGCACATATTAATTAAAATGGGCAACGATTTTTTACAACTCTCACTAAATGCGTAGATTTGTTATGCGGTTTCTAACATATGTATGTGTTGCAGTTATAAAAGTGACAAAAATGAAGTACCGGTCACGCTTGCGAATGGATCAACTGTTCCACTGGTGGAAATCCCACCAAAGGATGAAGAAGCTGGCGAATATATTCCATTCGAACATCGAAAGCTTAGCCATCCTACTTCGTAAGTTTAACGTTTTATATTTATTTTTTACGTCTTAAATTGAAAGATGATAGAGAAGGAAACATCAAAAAAGGATTAGAATACGAAAGCCACTCCTAATTTTCATTTCCTGATTTTTCTTCATGTATTCTAGATTAGAAAGATGATAGAGTAGAAGCATGAAGAAGAATGAGAAGATGATAGAGAAGGAAACGTCAAAAAAGGGTTAGCATAGGAAAGCTACTCCTAATTTTCATTTTCTGATTTTTCTTCATGAATTCTAGAATAGAAAGATGATAGAGTAGAAGTATGAAAAGAAACCAACACTAGCGTAATTTTTAGGTACTATTAGGTAAAGCTTAATCCAAAGCCATTTACAGCCTTTTTACCCTTAAACGTAGATTGCTTAGATTAGACTTCTAGGATTGATTCAAGCGTAGTCCTAGCTTTATCCTAATAGCCTAGATTTTAATCAATTCTAGAAGTCTTACCTAAGCCATCTACTTTAGAAGGTAAAAAATTGGAACTCCATAAATAGCTCTTGATTAAGTTTTACCTAATAATACATAAAAAATAGTACTTAAAAATTACGCCTATGCCTTTGACGGACTAAATTAAGTTGGTCAAAAACTCCGTGAGTGCCATAGATTAGCCTTCTGCGGTTACTAATCTTGTGAAAAAGTCGATGGGTGGCCTAGATTAGACTCCTAGAGTTAATGGTCTAACCTAAACTAGTAAAAGATCCGTAAGTGGCTTAGGTTAAAATCCTAGGGTTACTAATCTCATCTATTCTCGTGAAAAAGTCCATGGGTGATTTAGGTTAGACTCCTGGAGCTAATAGTCTAACCTAAGCTATTAAAAGATCCGTAAGTGGCTTAGGTTAAAATTCTAGGGTTAGTAATCTGATCTATTCTCGTGAAAAAGTCAATGGGTGATTTAGGTTAGACTCCTGGAGCTAATAGTCTAACCTAAGCTATTAAAAGATCCGTAAGTGGTTTAGGTTAAAATCCTAGGGTTACTAATCTGATCTACTCCTGAAAAAGTCCATGGGTGATTTAGGTTAGACTCCTAGAGTTAATAGTCTAACCTAAGCTATTAAAAGATCCGTAAGTGGCTGAGGTTTAACTCCTAGGGTTCCTAATCTAACCTTTTCTAAACTCATCAAAGAGTCTATGGGTTTTTTAGGTTAGACTGCTAGAATTAATAGTTTAACCTAAGCTAGTGAAAGTTCCGTGGCTTAGGGTAGACTACTCTATGATTAGTAGTCTAAACTATGCTAGTCAAACAGTTTGCAGGTGGCTTAGGTTACCGTTACTAGTGTAACATAACTCAGTCAGAAAGTCCATGGATTGCTTAGGTCAAAATCCTAGACTTCGTAGTCTGTCTGTGCCAATCAGAAAGTCCGTAGGAATAGTGTAGTAACCTAACTAAAGTCAGTAAAAAAGGATTAGTGTCTAATCTGATTTAGTAAAAAAAGTTCGTACGAGGCTTATATTAAACCCTTGGGGCGGGTAGTGTAACCTAAGTCAATCAGAAAATCCATAGGTCGCTTAAGTTACACTTCTAGGATTAGCAGTCTAATCTACACTAGTTAACATGAGCGTAGGTGGCTTAGGTTAGATTCCTATGGCTAGGAGTGTAAACCAACTTAGTCAGAAACTCCATGGGTGCCTTAGGTATAGACTCCTAGACTAGCAACCTAATCTGTGCCGGTCAAAAAGTGCGTAGGTGGCTTAGGTCAGATTCCTAGGGCTAGTAGTGTAAACCAACCTAGTCAGAAACTCCATGGGTGCCTTAGGTATAGACTCCTAGACTAGCAACCTAATCTGTGTCGGTCAAAAAGTGAGTAGGTAGCTTAGGTTAGATTCCTAGAGCTAGGAGTGTAAACCAATTTAATCAGAAACTCCATGGGTGCCTTAGGTATAGACTCCTAGACTAGCAACCTAATCTGTGCCGGTCAAAAAGTGCGTAGGTGGCTTAGGTCAGATTCCTAGGGCTAGTAGTGTAAACCAACCTAGTCAGAAACTCCATGGGTCGCTTAGGTATAGACTCCTAGACTAGCAACCTAATCTGTGTCGGTCAAAAACTGCGTAGGTGGTTTAGGTTAGACTTACAGAATTAGTAGTACAAGCTAAGACAGTGAAATATATACTCTATATACTCTTCGGGTGAGTAGTGCAACCTAAGCCAGTTAGAAAGTTCCTAGGTCGCTTGTATTAGAATTCTAGAGTTAGAAGTCTAATCTGTGCTAGTTAACCAGTCCATGGATGACATAGGTTAGACTCCTAGGATTAGTAGTTCGAAAGGTTCGTAAGTGGCTTAAATTATACTCTTACGGTGCATAGTGCAACCTAAGCCAGTTCGAAAGTTCCTAAGTCGCTTGTATTAGACTTCTAGAGTTAGTAGTGTAATCTGTGCTAGTTAAACAGTCCATGGATGACATAGGTTAGACTCCTAGGATTAGTAGTTCGAAAGGTTCGTAAGTGGCTTAAATTATACTTTTAGGGTGAGTAGTGCAACCTAAGCCCGTTAGAAAGTTCCTAGGTCGTTTGTATTAGAATTCTAGAATTAGTAGTCTAATCTGTGCTAGTTAAACGGTCCAGGGATGACATAGGTTAGACTCCTAGGATTAGTAGTCCAATGTAAGCTAGTCGAATGGTTGGTAAGTGGCTTAGGTTAGATTCCTAGTGTTTATGGTCTAACCTAACCCATCTACAGAATTTAGTAAGTATTACAGACATTGAAATAAAGCGTAACTTTATAATAAATCAAAAAATTATGTGTCTAGTCTAAGTCGTCTTCCATAGATTACTTTTTTCGTATTATATAGACTTTGCATAAAGCATAACTTTAAAATACATCGAAACGTTCGTTTGCATTAGTAACCTCACCCATCTATGGATATTTATTGTCGGACTGTTCTAGTTAAACAGTCCATGGATGACATAGGTTAGACTCCTAGGATTAGTAGTCCAATGTAAGCTAGTCGAATGGTTGGTAAGTGGCTTAGGTTAGATTCCTAGTGTTTATGGTCTAACCTAACCCACCTACAGGATTTATGACGCATTACCGACATTGAAATAAAGCGTAACATTATAATAAATCAAAAAATTATGTCTTTAGTCTAAGTCATCTTCCATAGATGACTTTCGTATTATACAGACTTTGCATAAAGCATAACTTTAAAATACATCGAAACGTTCGTTTGCATTAGTAACCTCACCCATCTATGGATATTTATTGTCGGACTGTGCTAGTTAAACAGTCCATGGATGACATAGGTTAGACTCCTAGGATTAGTAGTCCAATGTAAGCTAGTCGAATGGTTGGTAAGTGGCTTAGGTTAGATTCCTAGGGTTTATGGTCTAACCTAACCCACCTACAGGATTTATGACGCATTACCGACATTGAAATAAAGCGTAACATTATAATAAATCAAAAAATTATGTCTTTAGTCTAAGTCATCTTCCATAGATGACTTTTTCGTATTATACAGACTTTGCATAAAGCATAACTTTAAAATACATCGAAACGTTCGTTTGCATTAGTAACCTCACCCATCTATGGATATTTATTGTCGGACTGTTCTAGTTAAACAGTCCATGGATGACATAGGTTAGACTCCTAGGATTAGTAGTCCAATGTAAGCTAGTCAAAAGGTTGGTAAGTGGCTTACGTTAGATTCCTAGGGTTTGTGGTCTAACCTAACCCATCTACAGGATTTATGACGCATTACAGACATTGAGATAAAGTGTAACTTTATAATAAATCAAAAAATTATGTCTTTAGTCTAAGTCATCTTCCATAGATGACTTTTTCGTATTATACAGACTTTGCATAAAGCATAACTTTAAAATACATCGAAACGTTCGTTTGCATTAGTAACCTGACCCATCTATGGATATTTAGTGTAGGACTTCGAATAAACCGTTATCCAAAATACGCAAAACGGAGATTTTGTCGTTATAAGATTGCATAAAGTACATAAATAAAAAAATTACTAATAGTATATATTTCTGTTTTTAGAGACATGGACACCCTTATCCACTTACTGAAAGGAAGTTTAGGAAGTGGAATTCTTGCTATGCCCTTAGCATTTGCGAGTGCTGGATTATTTTTTGGATTATTTGCAACCTTCGCGATAGGGGCAATATGTACCTACTGTGTACACATTTTAGTCAAAAGCGCACACGTCTTATGTGCAAGGCGGAGAGTTCCTTCACTAGGTTTTGCAGAAGTTGCCGAAGCCGCATTTCTGTCTGGCCCACAGTACCTTCACCAGTGGTCGCAGTTTGCAAAAGCTATGATTAATTTGTTCCTGGTTATTGACCTCCTTGGCTGTTGTTGTGTGTACATTGTATTTGTGTCTAAGAACATCAAGCAAGTTGTCGACTTCCACACTGAAAGTGATGTGGATTTGCGATTGTACATGGCCGCATTACTACCCTTGCTGATACTTATAAATCTCATAAGAAATCTCAAGTACCTAGCGCCATTCTCGATGGTAGCAAACATCCTTATTGGAGCAGGAATGTGCATAACCTTTTACTATATCTTCCAAGACTTGCCATCAGTAAGTGAACGTGATTTGATTGTTGACTGGACCAAATGGCCAATGTTCTTCGGTACTGCCATATTTGCTTTGGAAGGCATTGGCGTTGTCATGCCATTAGAAAACAACATGAAGACCCCAACACACTTCATTGGCTGCCCTGGTGTTTTGAATACTGGAATGTTCGTTGTTGTCCTTTTATACGCACTGGTAGGATTCTTTGGTTTTTTGAAATATGGAGCTACTACCAAGGGAAGCATCAGCTTGAATCTCGATGAGACAGAAATGTAAGTATCAATTAAAAATATTTTAATGTTTAGCCACCAGAAATGTGTACAGCATTTTATTTAAAAATCCGCTACTTTGGCGAAAAAGCGCGTCATCTGGGAACACTGTTCGCCTTATCTTCATGTTTTACATCACTTTGTATTTTTTTTGCATTAAGGCTATTTTTGCCACAAATCTTTGTAAATTATTAAGACTTTACCAGAAGTGCACGGTAAACTTAGTTTCTAAACACAACAATTAGATAATATAAATGGGGTTACTTTTTGAATACAAACTATAAATAGCCTATTATAATCCATGGTCAATCACATACTTTTCATGGGTAAAATCTTCTGGTTTGTAATAAATCGAGTTACGATACGACAAGCTTAAAAGTCGAATAGGACCTCGCACGTAAATGAGGTATTCACGATCAGATTCAAGATGTATCCCTGAAATAACCTCATACAATCGGATTTGTTATTTGGAGCGCCACCTAGCGGATGATCAATCGTAATTGTTTCCGTTTTAGAATCGCCTGGTCGGTTCTTTATTACATCTACTATTTAACTCTAACCTAAGCCATCTACTAACTATGAATGTAAACCAACGAGTCTGTAAATGGCTTTTAGGTTAAATTTAAATAAGTTATGGCATGGGGTGGGCCAGGCGTATCCAGGATCGACCCTTGAGTCAGCTCCATGTCAGATGATGATGATGATGTTAACGTATTTAAGTCTAATCTAAGCCATCTACAGACTCGGGGTATGTCGTCGTACGGGATATACGGATTTTAAAGTGTTGGAGAGAGAGACACCTCGCGGTCATTTATATAACTAATCACGATTACATTTTGTTTGGTATGTGGATGTCAACTGTCATTCTTATTGCTTTCATTGGTTTTCTTGTTACTACCTTTGTAAACTTATAATAATAGTCTGATTCAAATTAAATGGTCGTAAAAAACTAAACGATTTTATACATAAACTACCTGTTTGTTAATTTATCCGTTCTATTTGAAATACCGCATAACACCCCCTTGGAGGTTAGGTTAGGTTAGGTTACTTTAAGCAAACAACAAAAACAAAACGCGTAGCGGCACATTCAATTGTTTTCGACCTATATATAAAACATAACCTAATATGTAGCAGATAAACAGCATACAGTTACAAGTCGAAAAATCTGGTTTGCTCGGCGAATGAAGAGGGTTTTCTAGATTTTCTGGATTCACAGGAGGGAATTTTAAATTTCTAGTTTATGAATGAATATAGAGGAAAAGTACAGATCGACCAATTCAGTTGAAGCCGCGAAATGCGCAAACATTGAAACGAGACACAACATGATGAAGGGTCGACGTCACAGGTCTAGGACACTCGGCTTTAGAAACTTTCTTTCGGTGCGGTGGCTGTAGCTAAAACGCAATGGTTAAACTCGCAGGGGCTACTTTTACTGTTTCTCGGACTGTATGGATATTACAAGCGCGCAGTTCAAGTTTAGAATGAGCTCCGTCCCTTGCTTGTGCGCAATCTGCGGCCAAGATTTCAGCTGTACATATAAATGATGCTACTTTATTCTAGTTAATTCACTACGAAATACAACGTGATGTATGCCTGACATCGTTCATAAAATTGCGATATTAAAAATCTAGATTGTTCGATTGTCTGTATTTCTGCGTTCTAGATTTTTACTGTATTATATATGAAATTTTAATTGCTATTAATAATAATTGGTCCATTATTAATGATGTATATTTCTCGTTGTTACAGATTAGCACAATGTGTGAAGGTGATGATTGCAGTGGCAATCTTCTTTACTTACAGCTTGCAGTTCTATGTCCCAATGGAAATCATTTGGAAGAACTTAAAACATCATTTCGGCGCTAGGAAATTAATAGTAGAATACTGTGTTCGGATTAGCATCATAGTTGGAACTGTACTTGTAGCCATTGCTGTTCCGAATCTCGGCGGGTTCATTTCCTTGGTGGGCGCCGTTTGCTTATCCACCTTGGGCCTGATATTCCCAGCAATCATTGACCTCGTCACGTTTTACGAAGAGCCAGGCCTAGGCCGATTTAAGTGGAGGCTGTGGAAGAACTCCTTATTGATCATTTTCGGACTTATTGGATTCATAACCGGAAGTTATGTCAGTATACAAGAAATTATCCATTCTACGGAGTCGTAATTGAGGGTTCTGCGAAAAACTGCGTGCGCCACCTAACCATAGAAGCCCGACATGTGGGTGTGAATCTCAGCAGTTATAATCATTAGATCACATACACACATACGGTATAAGTAAGTATTTAAATAGCTTGGGCAATAGACGTGGCGAACAATCATAAGCACTTACCTTGTAAGCTAAAGTTGTATTTAGCTAAATTAGATTTCCTGACTGCAAGTTCCATCTGTGATTCTCGTACAGGTAGAACAATAAAAGTAGCGTAGTCTAAGTAACTAATTGGCCCGTTAGACCGAACACATGGTAGTTTTAGTAAACTAGATTCAATTGGAGTGAGATTGACTACTTACATACATCTTCATCAGCATCAAAAACTATTTATTTTCGTGCGAAGGTAGTCTTCGCGCGATTTCTCTAAGTATTTATTCTTTCTTAATGTGATTTTATAGTGTCTAAATAAACGCATTAATAGACGAGAAGTAACTGTAAAGCCGTAGTTTAGATGCTCAACTGATAGCACTTAGCAGGGTCTTCGTGACAGCTATGTATAACAGTATTTAGTTCCGGTGGAACTGTGACTTGGTGCCTTAATAACCCAGTGTACCTGTTTCTAGATTGATTCTAGATGGGGTAGTGACCACTTTTGTGGTCTGACCTAACGGTGCAGTACAGGGTAGGTTTGTTGTTAACACACAAGATACTAAAAAGAGAACGGGTGTTTATGAAATGTTACTGAGAGCGAGAACTTGGTACCAACAAGTCGGCGGCGTCAAAAAATATAATTAACATTGCATTCTGTTTAATTTTTTTCATTTTAATATAGAGTCTAGAAAGCCTTAGTAACATTTTAGTTAAATATCTTAATATCTAAAATTAAAATAAGTTCCTCTTTAAAAATAAGTTGCAACTGTGTAACCTGTAATCGGAAACTATCCTGTGTGTACTTTGTTGATTTTACCACCTAGCCATAAGTATTTATTTGGTATTTTATTATTTCTTAACAATTAAATCTTCAAACGAACAATAGGCCTGATTATCCATAAACCACATCTGTAAGACATTCTGTAATTCACGTGCCAGGCGAATCGATATAGAAAATGTAATGAAATTATTTTTTATACTGTTTTATACTTTTTGATACTGGCTTGTATTGTTTTATTAAGAAATTTTTAAAGCATATTTTATGAGTAAATTTTTAACGGGTGCGATATGAGTACGTGAATTGTGAAATGGCCATCAAACAGCCAACAGCCATAGTTCCAAGTTTGCCTTTTTTTGACACGTTATACATGATATTATATAATAGTGTTGTAATTTATATATATTTAAATAAAAATTTGTTTTCTGAATGCTACTTTATGGTTTTATTTATATATTGTATGCTGACGTTGAATACACTGCATAGGGAAAATTATGCGTTTGTGGAATTCTTCAATTTTCTGCTCGCCAAGTTGAAAAAGGCTTCGAAAACAAGGTGTACGCAGATGGGACGTTACTTTTACAGAGATTATTATTATTAAAGGCTATACATTCCCGTAGAAATTGAAACTGCCCCTAGGGGCTCTTTTGACCATTTCAGTGTTGGTGGTGCGTCACTCCACTCCACTGCACTGCACTACACTACACTACACTACACTACACTACACTACACTACACTACACTACAATACACTACACTACACTACACTACTTCACTACACTACACTGTATTACACTACTTCACTACACTTCTGCTGTCTTTTTTTTCCCTTCCTTCCTTCTCTTATAAGTTGATGTGTCTTGCTGCTTTTCTCACAATTTTTTTCCATTTTCCTGTTTCTCATTATCTTTCCCCATCGTGTGACTCTCGTTCTTTTTAAGTCTTCCAGTACTTGTTCTTCCCCAGCGTACTTTTGGCCTCCCCCTTAGTCTCGTTTGTGGCTTCCACTTTGTCATTTTTCCCTACTTTGTCCTCACTCATCCGATTTATATGTCCGTACCACCTTATTCTTTTAGATTTTATTGCTCTGACTATATTCTCGTTTCCTAATATTTCTTCCACCTCTCTATTCGTTAGTCTCCTATATTGTTTTTCGTTTATCTTCTTTCCTCCAAATATCTTTCTTATTATTTTCCTCTCGAAAAACTTCAACTTCTCTTCGTCTCTTTCTGTGAGGCACATATTCTCCGCTGCATACGTCACCACCGGTCTTATCACTGTTCTGTATACTCTTAGTTTCGTCTTCTTCCTTATCTTTTTGTTATTCATTATCATTTTGTGTCCATAGGATGCTTTATAGCCCGACTGTATCTTCTGTTCTATCTCTTCCCTTCCCCTGTTCTTTCTATTTATTATTGTCCCTAAGTATTTATAACTTTCTACTTCTTCTATATTATAGTTTCCTATTGTTATTACTCTGTTAGCTCGTTCCATTTTTTTTTGTAATTTTCATATACTTTGTTTTCTCTTGGTTTATTTCTAAACCTCTTTCTTTTGCTTCTTTACTTATCATCTTCATTGTATCTTCCAAACTTTTCCTATCCCTTGCTATCAGTGCTATGTCATCGGAATATATTTGTATCGATTTCTCTATTATTGTTCCTTTAATTTCGCATTCTTTCATTATTCCTTCTATTGCAATATTAAACAGTGTTGCCGATAATCCATCTCCCTGTCGTACTCCTTCATATATTTCTATTAATCCTTCATGTGTTAGTACTTCTGCTTTCGATCTTTACATAGTCATGTTTATTAATCTTATCAGTTTTTTAGGTATCCCCATTTTCCTCGCATCTCTTTTAATCGATCCGCTTTTAACTGTATCGAATGCCTGCCTGTAGTCTATAAATACTATTTCCACCTCTATGTCTTGTTCATAGCACTTTTCTACTATTTGGTTCAGCATATGGGTTGCGTCTCTTGTTGACTGCCCTTGTCTGAATCCATTCTGGTACTCTTCTATTCTTTCCTCTGTAAACCTATTTAACTTTTTTAATATTAATGTTGTTAGTATCTTATAAACTAAATTCAGTAGGGTTATCCTTCTATAATTTTCGGAAAGCATTAAGTCTCCTTTCTTTGGTATTGGTATTATAATTACGGACCTTCACTCCTCGGGCATTTCCTCTTTCCTCCATATTTGCTTCATTCATTCGTAGATCCTTTTTTTGACTTCCTCTCCTCCTTCCTTCAGCATATACTGTCTGGTCCTGATGCTTTTCTTTTTCTCCAATTTTTTATTACCTCGCTAACTTCTTCTTCTGATGGTTCTTCTTATTAGAGTGGCACAATGAAAAGCGAAAAGAAAAAGGTTTAAACTGAACTTTATTTAGGAAATAACACAAAAAGAAAGAACCTCTTTCGGTAAACACAAAACCGCCATTCGGCTATACGCTTACTACGACTACTGACACACATGTGTCCAACCTAACAGCAATAAAAAGGAAGATTTACCATTGGCGATAAATTCAACACTTCTACTTCTACTTCTCCTTCCTCTTCTTCGTCACTCCGCTCTTCTTCTTCTTCCTTCTTTGTGGCTTCTTTCATATATCTTTCCCAATCTTTCTTGCCTATATTAACCGTTGTTTTTCTTCTCCTTTATTGTTTTCTAATTTCCTGGTATAACCTTGTGTTATTTTTGCTATCTTTTTCTATCTTGTTCATCATGTCTTCAATCCACTCCTGCTTTTTGTTTCTTATTACTCTTGCTGCTTCTTTCCTTATTTGTTTGTATTCTTCATAGTCATTCTCTCTGTTTGTTCTTATCAATTTTAACCTTTTCTCTTTTTTCCTTTTTATTAGTATTTCACATTGCCTGTCAAACCAATCTTTTCTGTATTGTTCCCTTCTTCGACCTATTACTTTTTCTGCTGATTCAAGTATCTTATTTTTTATGTTCTCCCATGTTGTTTCTATATTGTCATTTTCCTTCTCTTTGTTTAGCTGCTTCTTTAATTCTTTTTCATACTCTCTTCTTTTTTCTTTGTTCTGTAGTGTTTCTCTGTTCCATTTTCTTCACAGAGATTACTTCTGCTTTTTATTTTTAGAATACCAAATTAAATGATGAATTACAAAAATTCTGACATAATTTATAGGATTGGTGTAGTAACACTACTAAATCCGATGCGTGAATGCCGCCGGCGTGGAGTAGCGGTTACGAGCATGCTTTGTGAAGCTAACTTCGGGAGTTCGAATCCAGAGTTATTTTTTTATGAAAAACATTCCATATCTATAAATACAACTGTGTTATTATTCTCTAAATACATATTACAAATACATCAATTTTTGAGTTTTATAAGAAACTAAATAATAAAACAGTTATTATATTTACCGTTACTCATTTAATAATATCAATTAAATCGTTTGACGCTAATTATTAACACAAGCAAAAATTTAAATTAAATTAACTGTTCAAATGAATTACGATCTACATTCAAAGAGTAATCCAAACTATTTTAAAATTATCTCCGCAAGCGTTCTTGGTGTATATTATCTACGACATTCAATAATGTTTTGTATTTAGAGAATAATAACACATTTTCCATAAGATATATTTTTTTAAATATAGTGAAATTATTCTGGAGGGAAGTGCTTATCTTAATTTTAATTTCCAAACATTTGTATATTGAAAATTATAATGGGGGAAGACTAACTCTAGGAGATTTATGAGATGGGCCGATGTTTTCTACTGAATCGGATTTTTACACGTCGCTCTGATAGTAATGACAAATCACTGTGATACTTTGCCAAGCGTACCTTCTCTGGACATAAAGTGTACGACACTTCCTGCGGTTCGGAGCCGGCGTTATACGGTAAGTCCTCTTTGTGCACATTACCTACTTCAACGCACGCCACAAACATTGGCGAAAAGATCACCACGCTCTCTCGAGAGCTAAAGAAGTGTAGAGGGAGATGATTTTGCTTGTATTACTTTAGCTCTGTTATATATTTTCCCCACTATATATTATAAATCGTTTATACATAGATTTTACTTTATTGATATGGTCTGGTACACCTTTTTGTGATTATTACAAAATTAGTAGTTACAGTAAAGTATTGCTAAAAAATTGGTGTGGTGGTAGCTCAATTGGTAGAGCGCTCGCTTTCTGAGTAAAACATCGATTCAGGCTTGAGTTCGAAACCTAAGCATTACAGTGGCGGCTCGTGAGTTAAGAAAGAGGGTGGGCACAAGAAAAAACTTACCTATTTTTTGTACATAAAATCCAATCTCCTATTTTTCATGCTGGAAAAGACGTCTATGACTTTGTTGTCAAAATCCGGGATAGACTGGACGAACTTCTTTTCTACTGATAGGACCGCCAATGCGTTCAGTCGATCTTTTTGCACACAATTAACTTCCATCATTGAAAAAACGTC
>JABXWE010029357.1:0-28119 GCA_014611495.1 Limonius californicus | reverse complement strand
CGCCATTTTAAATGATAGAAAATTTAATCATGGGCTAAAAAATGATATTTAATTTCCCATTAAAGCACACCAAATGTGGTAAAATATCAAGTAGTTCAAAAATTAGTTGGGGGGGGGGTTACTTTATAGACACAGGGTATATTGCTAGAACTTGGTCATGTCAGTATATTTTATATGCCAATATAAATAAAATTTCCAGCCTGCTTTTATTGACAATAGGTATTCTAAACGCATCAATTTATTGCTTGGATGATTTAGATTGGTCAATGTGATAAAATGATCCATTCAAACGATTTTTACATAAATTTATTGAAGTTTGCTTGAACACCTAATATCGTTTGTTCATACCGTCTAAAAAATTCGTCGTGACAAATGTCGCTGGTACGATTTATCAGACGATTTTAAGTATGGTATGTTACAAATGCCATTTATGGGCACTGCAGCACATAAGATGGCAAAATGAAAGGATTCGATAATGGTAGTTATAATTCCTGTATATCTCTGTGATATTTCTTCTTCTTCTTCTTTGCTCAGACGTGATATTTATATAAGTATATTTAATTTCAGTTGCGATACATGAAAGTACCTTTTGAGTGCTTTTAAAGTCGTTGTCTGTCATGATGGAAATTCTTCTATTTTTGTAGGACCTGTTGAATCGAATAAACCTACTAGCGCTGTAACTACCTACTTTAATTCTTCAAATGATGTAATGAAACATGTGCATCAGTGGAATGCATATAAAAGTAAATATTTATATTGTCGAATCCAATGTTTCCTACATTTTTTAAAATAACTACAATTTAAAAAAAGCAGTAAATTAAACCTTTGTTCTAAACAGGGTGTACATTTTGTATGATTATCAAGAAATTGGGCAAATTTAAACAATTTTCATAAGTTGATTGATATTAGATCTATTTGATATCATATTTTTGTTGTATTCGTCTAAAAGCGTAAACACGTTTTCAAATACTAATTTAACCACATCGATAGCAGTTAAAAAGTCAAAATGGTTAAATAGTGGATTTGGAACTTTGTAACTGTACACACAGTTAGGTAACTCCCTGCGCAGACGTTCAACATCCTGAAACAATACGGAGTTATAAAACGTACGCTCCTAAAATATCTTCGTCTTAATACCTTTGAGTTTACTAACCAATCGCCATCCGAGTAAAACAGAGCAACGGGCGATACAACGTTACTCAAGTTGTAAGCAGGTGGAACAGTAGATCCATACTTTTTCAAATTAGTTCTTCTTCCAAAATTAAATTGACGAAATTCACCTGAAAATTAAATTGTAGGGAAGGGGTCGTTCCAAACAGATGTAGAGCCTCCACTGCACCATTAAAAGTCTAAAATGTTTGAGTAGTGTTCGCCTACTATTAGAAATGTTTACGTAAAGTAAAGTATACACTTTATGGTTTTTAGGGTATCTTTATGCAGGGTGTTGCATGACGTACCGTACATACTCAAGGAGCATGTTCCGGAGGGCATTGTAAGTAGAAAATGTTGTATAAACATGGGTCTAATTCGCAATGGTTACCGAGCTATAGACGTTTAAAGTTTAGAAGTAACTGCATGAGTTTTTGGAATGATTTATAGGCGGAAATAAATGAAAACAGGACATATAAAACAAATATTAACAAAACAACTTAAAAATCACATAAACTGTTCAAACTGACGTCCTTCAACATTGATACATTGTACGGTGCGATCTAAAATGGACTGAGTGGCTGCACGTAGAATTTCAGGGTTATTTCTCACCTGCTCACATGTGTCAATAATACGCTGTATTAGTTCAGCTCTGGTATTAACTTTACCTCGTACACTACACTTTTAATATAGCCCCACAGGTAATAGTCTAAAGGAGTGAGATCTGATGATCTTGGTGGCCAAGGATGTGGACCTCCACGTCCAATCCACCTATTGGGATAAGTAGCATTTAGATATGCTTTTGCTTGCAGACTAAAATAAGGAGGAGCCCCATCATGTTGAATTATCATTTGTTGTCTTGTAATTAAAGGAACACTGTCTAATAGCGGTTGCAATTCGTTTCGCAAAAAGTCGGTGTACACTTCACCTGTAAGACGTTCCTCAAAAAAGAAAGGACCAATAAGTTAATTGTCAATTATACCACACCACACGTTGACCGAAGATCGTCGTTGAAAATTAGTTTCTGTTGTGCCATGTGGATTCTCATCAAACCACAAATAAGAGTTGCGCGAATTGTTCACTCCATCTCGAGGAAACTGCGCCTCATCGGTAAATAAAATGCACCTAATTAGTTGAGGATTTTCTTGAAGTCATTGGCAAAAATTTACCCGTAAAGCACCGTCTCCAGGTTCTAGGTGCTGGACCTTTTGTATGTGATAGGGATATAATAGCTCAGCATTTAATGTTCGCCATACTCTCAATGAGGAACGCCCGTACGTGAACAAATTCTTCGGATACTTAATCCTGGACTGCCTTCAATAATTTGTAAAATGTTCTCTTGCTCATCCAAATTTTGCTGCACAGGACGTTCACATCTTATGGAAACTGTTGGAAATGATCCATCCATGTTGAAACACACGCGTAAAGGTTTGATGATTTGGCACCCTCCTGTTCGGAAATCGTAGTTGATACTCTCTTCGAGCAGCTCGCGCATTTCCATCACAATAGATATACATAATATCGGCGTACTCCTCATTTGAAAATTGCACGGGCATTTTTTACAGTAACGTTGATAACTTTGTACAGTTTTGAAAGGTAACTCACCACACCTATGTAAGTTACCCTATTACGCTTTCCGAGCACTCAATTTCGGACAGATCACGTCACAAACAAAAATTTAGTATTTTATAGACTACTACAATTAATATTGTCTAAACTGTAAACGTCTAGCGTCCTTAGGAAAAAAGCAGTAACTACATTGTCGCCTCAATTCAGACGGCAGTTTGTTTTACTTTCCGTACAGTATATCAATGTTCATGGACGTCAGTTTGAACAGTTTATGTGATTTTTAAGTTGTTTTGTTAATATTTGTTTTATGCGTTCTGTTTTCATTTATTTCCGTCTATAAATCATTCTAAAAACTCTTGCAATTACTTCTAAACTTTAAACGTCTATAGCTGGGTAACCATTGCGAATTGGACCCATGTTGATAGGACATTTTCTACTTACAATGCCCTCCGGAACATGCTCCTTGAGTATGTAATACGACCTCTGTGTTAGTGCAACTGTTTTACTGTCTTACATTACAAAATTTACGTAGGCACTAATTCTAGCCCGCAGTCCTAATGACCTTATACAAATCCTACATTTATTTAATTCACTTGACTTCGCCATTACGCGCATGTCTAAGCAGGCATCCTCGTACGTATTACTTTAATTTGTAATTTAATTTAATCTTAGTATCACCTCGGTGGTCTAGTGATTAGCGCATTCGCCTTTAGATCCGAGGGACGCGGAGTCGGAACCTGGCTGAGGTCGGCGAGATTTTTCTGACGGGGAAAAAACTGATAATGCCCCTTCTGTCGGATAAGAAGTAAAGCCGTGGGTCCCGTGCCACTGCGATGTGTGACACGTTAAAAATCACTACTGGTGTTGGAATTACCCCAGATAGGCAAAATTCTTTGTTAGGGTGTACAATGGGCCAAATGTGGCCTAAGTGCATAGAGATCCTTGGAAAACCGCGTCCTAGATCTCGCTCTTTCAAATCATCATCATCATCATCTACGTTATAATCAGGTTACTCGTTCATTCCCAAAGCTTCTTCAATCTTCCAAATCCCTTTAATTTTAATACTTTTGCCTGTATGTATACGTAAGAGACAGAATTTTTTTATTACATTTAATATAATAACTTAAAGCGGACTAAATCATTTTTCTGTATTTTGCAGACTCACGTACCTTCTTTCGCCACTACTCACTCTATACAATATTATTTCTCTTAGTACACGTATGGTATATTATTTCTTGTTCCTGTTATGTGCCCTAAATATTGCAGTAATGAGGGCAACCTCTAAAAGCAGTCAAAAACTGTGTAATTCTTACCAGAATTTATATTTTGAGCGTAATGCAAAGCCTGCCTTACTGAAAAAGAAGAAGGTTCCTCTAAATATACCGATATAATGCTCTACAACAGTAAAATATTTCTTTAAACGAGGAAAGTATACATTTATAGTCGGTTTTACTTTGTTTAATTGCGGCGGATCATAGCCTCCTGCCAGAAAAAATATGGTTGCACACATATCTTGAAAAAGGCCTTCCATGGAGCATAGTACTTTACCAAACAAAGACAGCATCGCTGGTAGAGGCTTTGGCGGAAACTCATGTATTCCTAACGATCTTGACAATGGCTGCAATGATTTATTGAACAAGAGGCAATTTATTGCAGTATTGACTTACTGTTAGTACAGGCTCGTAAGTAGCAAGCATTTTCATTACTGGGCTAAAAAAATGAGCCATGTATACTGCTGGAGCAAGCGATACCATAAGATTTATATTTTTGTTGTATTCAGGCCTCGCAGAAGTTAAGACGTAAAAAACTGTTGTTCCTTGCGATATTACAACGTAGGATAACTTGTCTCTTTTGGTAACATTTCTTATTAAATTAATTATCGCTGGTAAATCGTAGAAACCAATTTCGTGCCAACTAAAAAATAATGCTAAATATAAGTAGAGGCGTACGATACAAGTCTGCTTTTCTGAGCACCATTTAGTGCAATGTACCTAAAGTCCCAGTACTTTGCATCAAAATCTGGATTAAGCACAAGATGTTTTCTTGAATGTAGTGTTCCTCTGGCGTTTCCCAACCACACATCGTAATTCCTATCCGCAAGGAGGAATGGAAGAACTTTTTCAGGAGCTTCAAACAGGAAGTCTCGTGCTGTTCCTCCTAAGCCATGCATGAGTAACACTGCAGGCTTGGAGTCGGTATGTAGGTTGAATTTACCATGTGGAATTCTGAATACATCGAGGAGATACTTGTCTTCTGTACTGACATTTCGAAATATTTCTAAGGGATATCCATATTTGTCTGTCAGTTCCTTCTAAATAAAAAATCAGATGTTTTAACGGAACAATTCGCAGCTACTTACGAAACACAAAAGGTGTGTGGTATAAAAAGTGATGTTAATAAATATTACATTTATCATATAGGTAATTCCTAACTGAATAATCGATAGAACGGTCGTTTAGGAATTTATTAAATAACATAGGCATAGTGTCCAAAAAGCAGGCTACCTTTTGAGATTCTAATTTCATTTTGCAATAAATAGCATCTTTTCCATCTGATCCCACCAGCTCAACAATTATTAAAAATACAGGCGATATACCCCCTGAAAGCTCAGATCCATTACAAACAATTTCAAATACACCCTAAAATTGCCGAAGACATGAGGAACAACATTTTTATAACAAAATGTGGAGAAATGTAAAGAGAAGATGAAAGAGCAATCACGTTAAAGAGGACCTGTACTACACTGACCGGCAAAACAACCGGCCACCCTGAAATATTTCGTAAAACCACTTAAAAATGCATTTATTTAGCTAGAGATTAGTATTAGGTTGAAGAAGCATTCATTGTTGATACAGGATTTACATATTAGATAAAATAAAGATTAAATTAGTACAGAAATAAATTTAATTTGGTAATCCAGGATTGACCCTCGAGTCGGCTCCATGTCAGATGATGATGATGAAAGTAACAGAAATGGTGCAAATACGATTTTTTTCTTAAAGTATAAAAACTTAAGGTAGCTGTTTTTAATGGATTTCCTGGTGATTGTTAATAGCGTGTATGTCCTCCTGCAGCCCGAATTACATCCTTCAACCGCTGTGGCATTGAGTTAATTAAAATTGTTAAGTAAACTTGAGGAATTGCTTCAAATTCTTCTTTGAAGGGCCAATCGTAGCTCTTGAAGAGTATGGCATGGCTGGACGACGACGCACACGCCTCTGTAGTTGATCCCAAAGATGTTCAATCGGATTAAGATCCGGGATGCCTGCTGGCAAATCAAGTCTTCGAACGCCGACCTCATCCAGGTATGCATTTACGATTCCTGCAACGTGTGGTCTGGCATTGTCATGCATTAAAACGAAGCCATCTCCAATAAAATAGGAAAATGGGATGACAGCTTCTTGAAGAACCTCTTCAACATATCTATGAACATTCAAAGCACCATTTTCAACAAATATGAGGTCGGTATGTGCTTCCGTGGAAATACCTGCCCACACCATAACAGAACCTCCTTGGAAAGATACCCGTTCAGAGATGGTGCAGTCTGCATATTGTTCGTTTCGTCTTCTCCACGCCCTTCGTCGACCATCAGGTGATCTCAGACAAAAGCGCGACTCATCAGTAAAGAGAACTTTACTCCATTGCCCAAGAGTCCAATTTGCATGTAATCGTGCAAATTGAAGACTTGCTCTTCGATGCCTAGGTAGCAATTGCGGTCTTGTCTCAGGTCTCCTGAACGTTAAACTATTTTCTACAAGCCTGCGCCCGGTCGTCCTCTCACTTATTTCAACTCCTCGCGCTGTTAGCAAGCGATGTTGAAGTTGAACTGCTGTTGATCTGCGATCCCTAAGTGTGTTGAGCACAACAAGACGATCATCAGCCGCAGTTGTCGCTCTTTTTCTTTCAGATCCTGCTTGCCTCACGAAGCTACCAGTCTCAACAAACCGATTCCAGGCATCCTGAATGGTAGTACGAGGTATTCCCAACGTACGCGACACATAGCGCTGACTATGACCACCCTGAATCAAAGCAACACTTTGAGCTACTTCCGCAATAGTTAACGGCATTGTTGTCGGGTGAAAACTTTTATTATCTGTCAAACTCAATTCCAGAAACTGCAGCACATCGGCCTACTTAAATTTTATCATAAATAAATAATTACAGTCTATTGCTACGTATGTGATTTACGGAAACATGTTAATGTTATTGAGAAGAAAATCTGTTACAATTAAAATTTGAGAACTTTGGAACAGAATAAGCATTAATAATGAAGAAAAATCAGTTTACCTCCCTATTTGGTTATAAAGCAGTCGGTTAAAAGGAAGTTTATATCATATTTCAGGGTGGCCGGTTCTTTTTGCCGGTCAATTTATATTATATCTGGTATGCTTCATAGTGACTGTTAAAATTTAAGCATATCAACTTCTATTAAAGTGATTTTACTGGAAAATCGGGGACTAACCAGTACCAATTCAAATAAAACTTACCAGCCTTAGTTCACTTTCTGTACTAGGATCGCCATAAGCAAATATAATTCTTATACTGCACACCTTCCATATAATAATTAGACAAACCTCAATTTTCATATTAAATATCCGCATTGCGCTTAAATTCATCTTTAGGAAAAGTGCGTCAGGTATTCATCATTGCTAGAAACAGGGTGAAATAGTCACTCAATTAAATTATCGACTTTGAATATCCCCGTGCATTTACTAAATAAAACTGGTATGCAGTGAGTATGTAAATGATTTAACTACTACAATTATAATACAATTAAATTATTTACGTACATACAACGACAATAACGAGTATTAAATAACCTATGGTCAAACGGCAAGTCGTATGTGTATAGCATGTGTACTTTGGCATTCTGTTATGTTGTGTGTTAATCTGCATTTAAATAGATCCCCTGGTGATGTATTTTACAACGAAACTTATCGTAAACAATATTTTAAAATTAATTCTTGATTCCACTAATTTTAATTTTAAGGTTTTATAAATGGTGCAGAACTCGTGGCTGAAAGATCCACGCCGATGGTTCGGCCTTACATCAACCTTCCGTGCAGCAGTGTCTAAAACAATGATGGCTATTTGGATCGCCAACCTTTGAAGGGAGATGGTGAGAGAAGAAGAAAAAGTGGTATTATTATGCAGCATCTAATGACGATTCACGTTCAAGTTCGAGTTCACCAAACAAATCGAAAACTGCCTTTACTCAGTTCGATAGAGCAAGTGATCATAAGTTACGTTAATTTCTGAAAATATTTTGGCCTGTGGACAATCCTTATTGACAGAAAATATAAATTATTTGAATACAAATAGTAATTTGTATTGTAAAAGCAGTAGCTTTTAATGATTTTAAATATTATGAATAATAACTAATTGCCAGTAAATAAAAGATACAATCATGATATAAATATGAATGATTGGTTGCTAGAAAGTGTATATGATCGTATATTACATACTTATGACGAGGAACAAATATTGAAAATTCTCCACGTTCAACGGCCTATAAATTAGGTTGTGAAATAAAGACAAGGTAGTTTAGAAAAAATAAGCCCTGGGCTTACATAAATAGTTAAATCAATCAAAAGGCAAAATATATAACACAATTATAAACTGCGAGAAAACAAAAATATATAGGTTACACGACAGGCTATGAAAAGAGAACGGGAAGTATTGTATATGTGCAACAGGTTCTGTTTATAACTAGAAACATTGTCTTCGTATTGCTTATCTACCTCTCCTCGTATTACTAACATTAATAAATATTATTTTTAGAAGGTTTAATTTTAAATTTATATTGTTTGGGTAATTACATCAACGTAATCTTCATGATAGAATTCAGAAAAGTTCTACAGTCGCTACACTTTGTATTGGACTAGGGAAGGTAAATATATTTTGCTATTAATTCCATTACTAGGAATTTCCGTCAATAAATTAATATTTTTTCTGTGAAACACATCAATTTCGACATAGTCATTGTCTCCAGAAAATCTTTTATTTGATGTTTCCGCTTTATCTTTATCAGATCTAAATTGCTTTTGCTTGTTAGTCTTATCAATTATTTTGCATTAGTGTATATAAAAACACGTTCACAATTTTAGTTTCACTGTCATAACAATCATGGGCAAATTAGTTTTAATTCTCGGTTGTATCGTTGTAAATGTATTTGGTGAGTTATTGACCGTCTACCTTATATTCTTGTTACAAAACCCTTGATAATTTCAAGTTCCCATCACTATAATTCTTTCCAAAATTCTAGATCTATGGTTGCCTGATGAGAGTTCCCCTTTTTTATTTTCGGTCTTCTGTTTTTGCTGTGCAATCTTCAGACCTAAGCTATCACCTATGGTTACTCAGACAATAAATCGTTTCATAATCTTGGTTTATCTTTGTCCGTTGGTGTGATTGTGCTTTGTTACCTTTGGTTCTAAATATTCCTATCAATGAAGCTTTTACGGGGAGAGATTGGGCTTTTGGGAATTTCCCTATTGGAAGAATTGGGGTATTTCTTTACTTGAGCTTCAACCAAGAAGTAAGATACGGTTGTAGGCTTTAGGATGCTTCTATAAATTGCTCTTAGACGCTCTACAAGCTTACTCACGTGTTTTCTGTTTAACGACACATTCTAGTGTCACATGTTGCGTTTCTTCTAAAGCCTGATGTAGCGCCTAAGATACTCTATTAGTCTGGTTTACTATTATTGCGGAAAACATTGTTGTACAACAGAGGTGCAATAAAATTGGCAAGAAGTTTGGTTGGAAGACGTTTTCTGTTTAAGGTATACCTGCAGCTCAATTCCAAAACGATGTTGAACCTCTAAACTGGCGCATAGTTGGTGGATCCAAAGCGCCAGAAGGTGGTTTTCCATACCAGGTATCTATAAGAGGATCCAATGAAAAACATGCCTGCGGAGGTACAATCATTAGTACTACAACTATTCTGACTGCGGCTCATTGTGTACATCGGTAAGTTTGCTACAGCAAAATGACTAATTCGTTTCATTTAGTTGAACTGTATTGTCTAGTTTTAGGTATTCACCATCAACACTTACGGTTGTTGTAGGATCAAACCAGTTGAATAGTGGTGGTTCTAGATATGGGGTCCGTACCACCAGAATACACGAAAGATACAATTCCGCTACATTAAAAAATGATATCGCCACATTATTACTTTCGTCTCCAATTGTCTTCACTAGTATAGTGCAACCTATAGCACTAGAAAAGTCATACGTCAATGCCAATGTTGCTGCCCTTCTAAGCGGTTGGGGACTGACCAGTTATCCGGGATCGACACCAAACGACCTACAGTATATTATTTTGAAAACCATTAGTGTGTCAGAGTGTAATAAACATCTTGGTAGGATAGATGATTCACAAATCTGTACTTTAACCAAGAGTGGAGAAGGAGCTTGCAAGGGCGATTCGGGAAGTCCATTAGTAGCTAATGGTGCTGTAATGGGAATAGTGTCTTGGGGACGGCCTTGCGGTGTTGGTTACCCAGATGTTTATACTAGGGTGTCTTTTTACGTGGATTGGATTAATATTAATTCCCAGTAATATAATAATTAATAATAATTGTCAGTTTTTCCCTATTAACAAACTTGTAGTAACCGTTCAAAAATTAAATCATAAATCATGTTTGGTATAATTTACATTTCAGCATTCAATATAATTTTATTGCTGAAGGTTATGTCATAATTTAGTTGTTTATTTGCAGAAGTTATCTACTTTTTGTTTGCTATTACCAAATTCACATCTTTTATAGGGATTATGTATTTTTTAAACAATAAGTTATTGTTTACAATGTTTTCATTTATTAAAGAAAATTCAGATCCGCTGTCAATTAATGCAAGTAAATTTAAGATGTTTACATTAATTATTATAAATAGCTAATTTTGCATTTAATTATTGTCTAAACTAGTTGTTTGTTTAGTACCACCATCTAGATAATTGATGAATTCTTTAGGATTTGAATAATTTTGATTTTAGACGGTGGTACTCTTGTGTCATATGTTAAGAACCACTAATACATTGTTATGGACAATCAAAAATGCAATTCGAATGATTGAAGACTAGACAGAAGAACCTAACTGTTCGATATGATTTTATTAGAGATACATTAAATATTGAACTTACATATTCTGTTTTAGTAGTAAGGAGTAGTTATCTGATATTTTTCACCTATATCGTTTAATAATAATCTGCTAAAAGTTCAAAATGCACAACCTCATCGTTCAGGTTCCTCGCCCATGCCTTGCATTGAATGTTGATTAAAATTTCCCCTGAAAACGCAAACACCATGTTTATAATCTATATTTGGCGGATATTCTAAATTGGTACTTACTTGCAGGACTTTCAAGATATACAGCGATTAAAGGGTTCAAATAGTATTTTTCATTTTTGATTGGAAAATACTGACCACCAAAGCCTTTTTGGGGATAATAACGAATAGGTCCAATGTGCTCACTGTCAACTGGGTATGAACCTCTGCAGCTTACCCACAGAACTTTAAGCTAAAAATGTTTAAATGGGACGAATTAACATTTATTTACACATAAATAAGTAACCAAGCGGGTAAGTGCCAACCTGGTTGCCTATTATTCCAATTGTGTAACTACTTCTATTTAGTGACTTTATACATATTAACGATATTCAGTGCTTGATTCGCTTTTCAAAGCAACAAATTATGTTTATATTTGGAAAAACAGTTACTCAGGAGACAGGATGAAAAAAAGAATAAAAACTCCATACTTCATTCGAATCAGGGCCTTCTCTTTGTTCGGTTGCTTGGATGTGTTCCTTCAGATCCTGCGGCATATTTTCGGGAATTGTTGATGTGTTGTAATATTCGGGAATCCAATTGCTGTCCTGCAAACTTATTTTTCAATATCATCAAAGTAACATATTGCATATTTTTAAAACCTCACCTTTCTAATTGTAAGAAAAACGCAAGGTCCGTTTCTGTCAGTTTTGTAGTTATATCCGCGTGAAGAGGTACAAGGGTGCCAATGATTTATGTCAACTTCACAATACTGGTTCTGTGCTGGAGCTTCGCCGAGTTTGCAATTCACGATATGATAAGCAGCCTCAGTTAATGGTGGCTGCGTATAAGCTATAAACATAAAAACGAATTGAAGGAAAGGTCTGCGAAACACATTTTCAAAAGCATATTCTTGTCAACCCCGTAAAGTGTATAAGCTTGCATGACTACAGAATTATCCTTATCAACTGGTCGATGTAAAATTCTAAACCCCTGTTTTGAGTAAGATAGTATAACAGCAGAGATGCTGAAATTGGGAGGAAGCCCTGAAAATATTACTCAATAGATGTTTAAATGAAGGAAAAATACCAATAGCCTGGAAACACGCAGAAGTTATCCTTATCCACAAGAAGGGTGACAATACAGACCTAGAGAACTACCGCCCGATAAGTCTGCTGTCCCACTAATACAAGTTGTTAACCAGGATAATAACAAATCGTATCACAACAAAACTAGACTCCTATCAACCAGTAGAGCAGGCAGGATTCCGGAAAGGTTTTGATACTGTCGATTACCTACAGACGATTAGAACACTAACCGAGAAAAAACAACTGAATATAATATCCCTGTCCACTTGGCATTCATAGATTACCATAAGGCATTCGATTGTATCGAAACCTGGGCATTCTGGTCAGCAATGAACCATGCCAGAATAGATTCAAGATACTCCGCCATTATTAGTAATATCTACGAACAAGCCACCTTTCATATTAAACTTGAAAGCAACCTATCAACAGAGAAGATTCCCATCGGAAAAGGTGTTCGACAAGGCGACGCCATTTCACCTAAATTATGTACGCTATATCTAGAGAACGTCTTTAAAGAACTAACCTGGAATGATAAAGGGATAAATGTAGATGTTGTGCGCCTAAGCCACTTAAGGTTCGCGGACGATATAGTTTTGATAAGGACTGACATAGAAGAACTGAACACTATCATAAATGAACTGGAAGAGAAATCTAGAAAAATAGTACTAAGGATGAACCTTGATAAAACCAAAATACTGAGTAATTCCCAGCAAGAGGTTACCGTTGGCAGTATCTCCCTTGAGAAAGCCGATCATTACATATACCTTAGCCATACCATCAGACTTGGTAAATAAAACCAAATAGCTGAGACCAACCGTAGAATTCCCTCATCATGAGTAGCTTTTAGGAAACTTAGTTATATATTAAAAGATAAAGATATACCCATGAATTTGAAGCGTAAGGTTTATGACGGCTGTATACTGCCCGTGACCACATATGGCTTAGAAACCATGGCTCTAACACAAAGAACTACAGAACAACTAAACACAACGAGCAATGGAAAGGGCAATGTTGGGGATAACTACACGTGATAAAATCAAAAACAACGACATCCGAAATAGAACTAAGGTGACAGACGTAATGGACCGCATAGCAAGACTCAAGTGGAAATGGGTGGGTCATCTGGCTCGACAAGAATCAGAAAGATGGACACAGCGAATTACAAACTGGAGGCCACGAGAAACGAAAAGAAGCGTCGGAAGACCGCAGAAACGGTGGAGCCATGACATCAAAGCAGTGGCCGGAAAGAACTGGATGAGGACTGCCAGAGATAGAGATAAGTGGAGACAAATGGAGAAGGCCTATGTCCAGCAGTGGACCAAAACAGGCTGAAAAGAAAGAATAGAAAAGAAGAAGGGGGATACACAAGGATGACCAGCAAGCTTTCCGTGGTATTTTACAGCTGTTTTCATTTATATCTAAATTTAATACGTTTGGCATATTCGTAGTAGTATCTATTTGCAAAAGGTCATTTGGGAAAAAATTCGAGTCGGAAACAGGCCTCTTTCTGCAAATCGTTATGATTTTCTCCATAATAATTTCAGTGTTATCATTGACTATAAAATCACGTCCCAGTAAACAAAAACAACTTATAGTAGTACTATGAACAACAAAAAATTTTTGTAACATTTCACAGCCTGATACTTTTATCTTTTGTTCGATCTGGCCTAAAATGTGTAATTTGCTTTTGTTTATACCTTCAAATTGCACACTACCAGTATAAGGCTGTAATCATGCGGAACGAGTCTTATCTAAAAGCGAAATAGGACTTCCACTATCCACTACCGTTGTAACATCGCCTACATTTTCTATTGATACCTTAACGGTGTAGCAAGGCACTAAACTACTTCCATTTCTACCAGATGAGCAGCTGATGTCGACGTCGTCTTTGGTTGCCCCCTTGGCTGGGTATTTCAGTTTGGACAATTATACTTAAGATGATCCATTTGCCCACATATGTAGCAGGAACCCCTTTCTCTCTTCGGTTTGATACACGAAGATGCAAAATGGTTGGTCCCATTACAGTTGAAGCACTTAGCAGGTCTATTACAACTCCTTGAACTGCCTGCTGAGGGCTTGGGGAAAATTGCTGACGTCACTCTCTTCTCTGGTTCGGGTTTAACCGTAAAATTAGATGTTGCTGCATTACTTTTCACTTTTGAATAAACTTCCAGCTTAACTTTTAGTTCCCGTAACGTTGTAGCTTCATATAGAAAAATTTTTTTGTTTATATCATCCGTAATGCCTTCCACGATATAACTGATCAGTGCTTCTGGTTCAACTGTACCATCAAGACAGCATTTTCTTCAAAATCTGAAATCTAGGTTTCCACCGGATATTAGTCACTTCCTCCAAAGGTACGGATGGTATCTTCCACATCTCTAAAAGGCATAGTAAATTGAGATTGATACAATACTTGGTGCTGTTGTCCCCGTAAATGTATGCTTGGCGTATCGTCTATTTCTACATCACTTTCATCATCATCAACTTCGTGCTGCTTTAAGTAATTTAAATCGGTCAAATACATCAAAATCCTTCTAATCACTGCGTCTTCCTCTCCTTCATAACCGATGCCCAAAATATAGCAAATTACAGTTACTTCATTTGGGCTGAATTTTTCTGTATCCCATGTAACTTTTCGTTCAAATACATTTGAATTTTGTGCGAAAGTAAAACTAGCAAAATGCCGAAGCTGACCTCGCCTTTGTCTGCTGTTTCCTTCTTCAGCAAAAAGAAACCTGTAAAATACTGCAATATACACATATCACATATCCCCAGGCACGGCAGATAATGTTTCCATTTTTTTGATTTTTCATGATACCGTTGCAAACAAAATTTCTAAACGTCAGGACCAGGTTGAAAATATTTTTCCCGATTTTAGTCTATTAACTCCCGCGATTTCGTTTAAACTCAATGGCACTCGAATCCCGCTTCTGATAACTGTGGTGCTTATAACTTTTATTACTAATTACCACATTATAATCATAAGAAACATAATGGTGACAGGAGCACGCTTTCGCGTGCTCTTACCACCCTTAATATAATTCACATACTCATACCAACATAACTAATAACTAATACTAATATACAATCTACTACAATGGTAAATCATGAATTGCTGATTTGTACCAACTTTTATTTTATTTGATTACCAAATACCAACTATTATTTGTATTTATATATTAAGAAGCATTTTGTGACAATTCCTTTGATCGGACTTCGACATTTGCGATAGTCGAGGGCTTTATATTTGGTAATTTATAATGTAAGACCAATAATTCTTAAATCATGACCTCGACACTATTACAAAATCTTATTGTCAAACTCATATACTGCAATTAAATATGAAAAATATATACAGGGTGTAACTAAAATGCTTGCCGAACCTTTCGGTGCGAGTTCTCCACATTAAAACAAGAAAAAGTTCATATAAACATGGGTTCGAAAATACTTCGATACGGGGCTACGGCGTTCTAAAGTGCGACTAAAATCTATTCATTTCCATATAGAGCATATAATTATGATAATAGTTGGACCAATGGCTTTGGAATTTTATGTGCCTATGTTACTCATGAAGGTTGCAGATTAGATAGTTTTGTTTTTATAAGTGTAGCAGAGGCGTCTCAAGTGAGAGAATTATATACTGTTTTCTACAATATCTGTAATACTATTTTGTTTTCTTACTTTTAACAAAATAATTTTATGCAGCATGCAGAAGTACCCCAAAACGACACTCTTGTTAAAAGCCGATAAATCCAATCGTTTTCGAGATAATTCAATTCTTATTATGAAAAATAGCAGCATAGATTTAGGACAACAAGATAATAAAATCATCTCGTATGAAGCTTTGTCCGCAAACGCTTAGTTAACAAGGTGCAACCCATTTAATGTTGATAAATAAGGTTACGCCAGATAGAACATTTGTAGGGTTCTAACTAGTAAAATAACCGGTTGCAGATAAATGTTCGTATGAGCTCCTGTAATTGTCTGGTTGTCTGGAACCTGCGCTACGAATTTAATCCACATAGTACAAAGTTTCATGGAAACTCGATTTTTCATAAGACTTGAATTATCTCGAAACAATGGGATTTATCGACTTTTAACAAGAAAGACTTATTTTGGCTACTTTTGGATGGTGAATAAGATTATTTAGTTAAAAATGTAACAGATATTGCAGGAAACTGTACCTCATCCTCCCACTTGAGACGCCTCTGGTGCATTTATCAATACGACACTAGGCTCTAATCTTCAACCTTGATAAGTAACGTATGCATATAAAATTTGAAAACATTGCTCCAACTCATACAATAATTATATGCAGAAAAGTCTCACTTTAGAATGCTATAACTCCGTAACAAAGCATTTTCGAACTCAAGTTCCTATAAACTGTTTTTCTTGTTTTGGTGTGGAGAACTCGCTCCTTATTTTTGAGAAAGCATTTTAGGTACACCGTGTACATAACCGAAGGTGTGGCATATTTTCGAACAATGGAATCAAAAGAATTTCAACATCAGGTAACTGGTCCATCAATGTATTTTCATAATTACGTAAAGTTTTCACGAATATCCTATAAGTATAATCTTCTATTATATGAAAGTAAACTGAAAAATCCTGGTTATGAGCTTTTTTTTCTCACACATTCATACTACCGTCCCCCCCCTACGCTACCGCTTTTGCATTACTTCAGGGGGGTGCGGGCATCCCTTACACACAACCATTAATGCAACATGCACCCTAAACTTAACTAAGCGAATGCGGTCGCCCCAGTCGGGATTCGATCGCCCCAACGGAGCGACTGCATTTTACCTCGAGTGGCCAATGCGTTCTCGCACTAGACCACCGAGGTCCCTACGGGTTATGACCTAATCTCAGGCGTTATCATCAAACAACTACCAGAAAAGGCTCTTCTGTGCTTAACCCACATCTATAATGCAATTTTAAGACTAGGATTCTTTCCATATCAGTGGAAGGCAGCCCAAATTATATTAATACCTAAACCCAAGAATCCGGCAGAGGAAGTTACATTTTATCGTCCCATAAGCTTGCTACCCATTTTGTCAAAGCTATTTGAGAAAACATTTCTTAAAAAGCTGAAGTCAATATTGGAAAAACAAAACATCATCCCTGAACATCAATTTGGATTTCGAGAACAACAAGCTACGATCGAACAGGTGCACCGCGTAGTCGAGATCATACGAGAATGTTTCGGAAGCAAGAAGTACTGCTCAGTAGCTTCTTTGGATATTACACAGGCTTTTGACAAAATGTGGCACCAGGGACTTCTATATAAATTGAAACGAAATTTACCCCATCCATATTATCAATTTCTTAATTCATACCTGAGTGACAAGTATTTTATGGTGGAATACCAACCTGAGTGACAGGTATTTTATAGTGGAATACCAAGATATAATCACAGGTTTATATCCTATTCGAGCTGGTGTACCACAAGGTAGTGTTCTGGGGCCTGTACTGTATCTCCTTTACACATCTGGCATACCAACATCACCACATACAATCACTGCTACCTTTGCCGGTGACGGCAATAATGGCAGTAAATGAAGAACAAATGATCGCATCCCAGTACTTACAACGATCACTAAATGATGACACAAGAGGGGCTATGGGAATAAGGGCCAATGAAACTAAATCGGTGCACGTAACGTACACCCTACGCTAAGACACCTGTCCTACAGTTCTCCTAAATAATCAACCTCTACCACAAACCGAAGATGCCAAATACTTGGGAGTACACATTGATAGATGGCTCACCTGGAAAAAAGCACATTTTCGCTAAACGTAAATAGCTCGGGCTAAAATATTCTAAACTCTACTGGCTAATTGGCCCGCGATCTAAATTATCCATTGAAAATACACTTCTTGTTTATAAAGTGATTTTAAAACCAGTGTGGACTTATGGAGTGGAACTTTGGGGCACTGCGAGTTCATCAAGTTTGGAAATCTTACAAAGATTTCAATTTAAAACACTTCGAACTATTACCAATGCACCACGGTACGTGGCAAATAATATACAGGGTGTCCTTTAAATGCCTTAAAAGCTTCAGGTAGAATTTTTCCTTTATGAATGCTTAATACAAATCTTCAAAAAAAAGTAGGTATTTGGAGCTTAGTTTTCTTGTATGAGAGTGTTAAAGTTCATATCTTTAAAACAGAATTTCATGGAAACAATAACGAGAACTTTAATGTTGCACGTATCTGCCGATAAGTGACTGACTGCCACTTGATTATGTAAAGATTAATATTGAGTTGACGCTCTAGTTGCTCTTCTGGAAGTACTTACTGTTAAAAATGATAAATTTCGTAAATACTACATTTGACAACAGTGCAAGGTATTGTGATGAAAAGTAGAAAATTTGTTTTTCGACATTTGTCATGTAATGTTGGCCTACTAATTAAATTCTCCATAAATGCAAAGACATCGTCAACGTTGCCAAGTATAATATTCTTTAAGTGTCTCGTGTGAGGAAACTAAGCACTATAGGAAGTTCGTGTTAGTGTTTTTGAGGACTGTATTTCTTACAGAAGAGTGCTACCTGAAGCTTTTAAGGTATTTAAAGGACACCCTGTATAATACACCGTGACTGTCAAATAATATCTGTCGAAAAACAAGTTCAGTGTGCTAGTGCGCGATACCTAAAGAGAATAGAATCACATCCTAATACGCTAGCTGTTAACCTATTGTATAATAGTAAAACAACAAATCGCCCTAAAGCGATATCACATACTAGACTTACCTAATCGATAAGATGTAACTATATACGCCCATACTTACTAAATAATCAACTAAATTAAGAAATATTTAATTAAGGCTTTAATGTAAGTCATTAACATCGCATTAACTTTTACTTGTTTACATACGTCATTTGCTTATTGCCTTACGGGAGATTGAAAATTCATGGGAGATAAAAAAAAATACTTACGGGCTAAGAAGCTAGCGAGTCTATCCCTGAAGTGCAAACTGGTTGCTTCAACGCCACTTTTATATTGAATTAAGGTGCTCTCTGGATCCACAGGTTTAGGCTCAAACTCCAGACCTATTAAACGAATGTTGCATTACGTGTTTCGCATAAAATATGATATACGTTAACTTAAATTGAGAACAGATTTGAAGCCGAAATTTAAAGGCAACAATAAATAGAACGCAACACTTTACAAAACACTGTATTTTTATATAACCGATATCTTACCGTTGGCCAAGACCAAAAGAACACACTGTATTATTATTAACCTCATTTCAATCGTACTTCTTGCACAGCTTCACCACGACGAATATGAGAAAAGATAAGTTTAAATCAACAACATACTGTGACCAAAAACAGCCTGATAGATATAAGATGTGTCAGGGTCAAGAATAATCTAATCGATTATATTAAATTGTCTATATTTGCCTACAAGAAAAATAAGAATCAGAAATTAATTTAATATATTTGTAATGCTAGAGGAACAGACATTATATTAGCGCCTCTAATTACTCGTACTTACTGTATATGATAAACCAGCTTTGCGTCTTCTGCGGAAGGTACGGAGCGTCCTCCCTTCGTCACCATTCCCCAGAAACCGCTAGAGCGATGAAGGGGCGAAGAGTGGGGGAAAAGGGTAAGAAGAAGAGGAGAGTGGATTGGGGCGAATGGAGAAGGGAAGATAAAAGGAGGAAAAGGAAAAAGAAGGGGAGATGATGCGGCAATTAGAAAAAATGTGGAAAGTGGTTAAAAGGGGAGAACGGGAGAGAACAGGTGACTTTGCGGTATGGGAGGTTTGAAGTCGTGGTTTTGCGATAGTAGACATTATTTTTGTTCAAAGTAACATAGTGTGTTACGTTTCAGTTTGGGTTCTAATATCCAGGTCGGATATAGATGAAATCTGAGATCAAATCTATATCGACGAGAGCAAGATGGTTTTAATTACACGTCTCTAGCTATATTTTCCCATGGGGAACTGTTCTTCCATTCACAGAGATTAGAAAGGCATAGCCTTGCACTTTCAAAGATGGCCTGTTTGTCCACTACGTTGCTGTTTGGCGATTAACCTAACTGTTTATAGATCAAACGATTATTTTAACGCCAATTTTACTCCCGGTTACTCGAGGAGGGGGGGGGGGAGTATTAACACAATAATTTTGCAGACAAAGCTGAACCTATTGCTAACAATAAAGGCATTGCATCGAGATTACCTGTTCTTCAATCATTTTCGTTAGCATTCGTACTCAACGTTCTTTGTTTCAAACGGAAATCCCTTTCGATATTTAGATGTATGCAGGGAATTTTTCTTTTTAGTATACATTGCCTATGTGTACTTTTAAAAGAAACACGTCAATTTCGCCTATTGTGTTTGCAACCAACTATACCGACAACTAGAAATCAGAAACAAACGTCACTATAGTTGTGAATTATTTGAGTATGAAGGTTATGTTGATGCAGTGTTTATATTAAATATATTAAATATGTATTTCACCTTGTAGGTATATAGGACGCAGATGATGACTTATTTATTAAATAAAAATCGACAGGATGATGTTCCCGTAAGGTTCGTGCACATTATATTTCTTTTGTACAAAACACATACATAAGCGGCAAAATAGTGTAATGGTCAGCATACCTGCCTTCCAAGCAGTTGATCCGAGTTCAATTCCCGGCGATGGCAAACTTTTTTTAATTATTATTATTCAACGTAGCATAAAATATTTCATTTCGTTTCTTCGGTTAAAACGTGATTACTTTCAGTTTTTATTTTATGGGAATTTATTACGCATCCCTCTGATTTAAATTTTCTAACAATTGTTTGACACCAAATAAAGATTAATGATGTTTTTTAGCATTGAATTAATTTGATTGCTGTGGTCACAGCATGCTTGAGTTGTCTGTATAGTTGGTTGCCTACACAATAGGCGAAATTGACGCGTTTCTTTTAAAAGTATACATAGGCTACGTATACTAAAAAGAAAAATCATTTTACATAGTAATACGTTAGTAGGCTACTTCCTATTTTTATTAATTTAATTTAACGGTAATAATCTTATCTGTTTTCAATTAAATAGCAAATTGAATATTTTTGTCCCGGGGTCTTTCCACTGTAGGTTGTACCAATTCTCAGAAATATTTTTTTTTAATGAATGATACAACAATACTTTTATGAATGATCTGATTTGTAATATATGTACCACACACGAGCTAGTTTTTCATGGAACCTAAAGCCCATTTTGGTTTTAGTATTACTATACAATAGCAATCTATTCTCAATTGATATATAGGTGTTCAGTCTGTTCGACGTCCTTTTAAAATGTTACAGAAATTATGAGGGAATTTGTTTGTTGCTCTATTTCACCATTTTGACTACGTTCAATAACAGTTGTTTACTTCGATTAAATTTTTAAAATAATTATTTCCTTTACCTCCTTCCTAGAGTTCTATTTCAACATATTTCGAATTTCTTGCAACTCAGGAACAATTTGTAAGTAATATTATTTATTTTGTATGCTTCTTCTTCGAGTGCTGTTATCTCTTAGGAGACATGGCGATTGTCTGCTATGCCTATATTGAACGTTTTAAAGTGCCACAGGCATGGAGGACCTACAGCTTAAAGTGGGCTCCTAATCACGGGAAGTGTAAACACCTCTACTCCAGAGAAGATTTTCTAGGCAAAATTCCTTACTGGTTTACCATTGCCTTGCGAGGGAGAATGGCCGAGCTGGAATTGGATCGCCTGGTTCCTGGTACATACCATAGAATCCAAAAATGTATCAAACATTAGCACAGTTTAATTACCAAACATGGTGTGTAATAAAAATACTGACTCTTCAAAATATTGAGTTGAAATTGTGTCAAACTAATTGATAAACAGAGTGGTCAAATCCACCGTAAACACCTTTGTATCAAGAAAAATAAAATACCTCGTGAATTAGTTAGCAGCTGATATTAATTCAATAAGGTGGACGCCCATAGGCATACACCAGTTCAAACTTACCGTCCGCACAACTCATTAAAAAGTAATTGAACTGTTTCAATTTACGCATGTATCTACCATCATGAGCCAATTTTCATCATATCATGATCCAATGAGCACAATTAGTTTATCAGGAAGAGGGAGTTCCCTCTTTGATATTTGCACCTGTAGGTCCTTTATTTTTTGTCCAGTTACACGATAACCAATTATATGGCGTAGGGTGTCTTCTATAATAGAAGCAACAAATCATTCAATAAAATTTGGGGTCGCACCTATATAGGGTTGCTTCCGCTCCTTTGGCGCGTTGATTGCTGCCAAGACCATTCCTCTAACCCGCCTGCGACCGAGGTATGCCCAAAAGAAGAAAATGCTTGGGAACTGCTAGGGACTGTTCGGAGGCCTGTTTTTCCCAGTAAATCAAAATAACCGCCTTCCCCCGGCACCTCCAATATCCAAAAGCCGCTAGGTCTGTATAAAGGTCGTGCGTTTAGAGGCAGTTTCTGTGAACAATCGGTAAAACTAAGCTATCTACGTATACCCTTCCACTACCTTGATTACTACAATAAATGAGCGAAGCAGTTTGTTTGTACTTTTCCATACCTGAAATCGTCTCTGTAAATTTAGGAAAGTAAATTGCATTGAAAATACATACCCTAGACTTGTAGAGTCATATCAAATCACAATAGCTATAATCTATGAGCATTAACATTTTGCAAATTATTAATAACGAATTATATACCTACCTATGAGTAGAGGCCGGCTTTGTATTCATACGTGAATTTGCATTTATTTAAAATTTTCTGCGTTTCAGATGATTCTAAATAATTTAACGGCGCTTTTATTGTGTGTATACATGTATGTTTCTTTGCATTTTTGCTATTTTTTGTTTTTTTTTCCTTTTCTCAAGTGCTACCGAGTCGATTCCAAACACGGTATCAAAGTTAGTACCTATAATTTAGAGATACCCTTTTTTATTGTTGTCCGAGATGTCTACTTGGACATCACCGCTGATATCACAAGCCAATTTCAGACTGCTGGCGTAAGTAGCCCAGAAAAATTTATTTCTCTTATCTACATCATTTCTTCCGTAAAAAATATAATTGAAAAGCTTCTTATCAGTGGACTCCAAATTTTCGGGCCATCCCACCCTTGTGAATATTCACACGACTTCATCTCCCCCCCCCCCTTCAATGATTAAGTACTTCTCCTTCGGTCACTCTCAAAATGAGTGCCCCAATAAACCAACTACTTGTCCTTTCTTGCCATCACAGATACCCGCCACAAATCCAACATCAACATCAGAGGATGACCAGATGACCACTCCTATCAGAAACCTAACAACATCCAAGAATATTTGTATGTCGTAATCCTTTTAATCACGACCTAATTAGCTTCTACACCCCACCACCTCTCCCAACCTCTCACCCATCACGAAGCCATTGTAGTAAACCTGCATATCAACAATCTTCAAACTGTCATAGTCTATTATTATAACATTACAAACCTCGCAATCCAGACCAGCTAAAGATCCTTTTGTTAAAAAAACTATCTGTCTCCGGATATCCTACTTTCTCACAGCCTGAAAAGAAACTTATAACCAAGCCCGGATAAGGCCTTCACAAACCCCTGTCATATCGCACCATATCCTTGCTAAACATCCTTAGAAAAATCATCGTTTTCTGTCCTCGAGACTTTCTAGAGTCCAACAACCTCATCCCCCAGAACCCTCGAAGTTTATATAGACTCCATCAGAAGTGCCAAGTATCCAAGGCTGCGCTTCCCAAACCCTTCTTAACTAACATAACACCTTCATACATTAAATTGCAGCATGTGAAAGGCCAATCCTTCGTCGCATATTCCGCCTTCACCGAGAATATACCAGTATACCAAGTTTACATCCACACCAAAACCACTCCAATCAGCGACCGTCTTCTGGAACTCCGACTGAAATATGTCATGAACCCTCCTCCACGGCATTTCTATTGCCTTAGAAACCCTCCAAACGTCTTACAAATCTCTAAACCATGACTTCGTCCTTGTCAATCACGTCCCTAGAAAATCCCGAAGGAAGCTCAAAAATCATCGACTGCCCTCCTTTCCTCCCATGTCCAGACCTTCCAGACAATATACATATTGCCGTAGTGGAATATACTCCACTGGGACTGAGTTAAATACATACTACGCTAAAATCCTCTTTTAATTTCAGATAACGCGGAAATCTCAGAGCCAGAAGCAACGAAAACACAACCCACCACACTAAGAACTAGGAACCAGCACCCGCCAACCAATCACCTAGCAACAATCCACCAGGACGTAATTCACCCACAAGAAGAAAAGACGAGCTACGGATGAAGAGGCCGAAAGCCTACAACTCAACCCATCAAATAGTACAACTAGCATTAATAAATGAAATGTATTTACTTAAGTTATTGAATAAAAGGTATTTGAATCTGAATCTGACCGCTAATATATTGTAGAACTTAATTTTGGAATGTATGTTTTTAGATTTTGATTATAGGTTAAAAGATAACTTCTATCTTGTAATAATTCTTGTAAAGAATAATAAATTAAAATCGTGAATTAAATTACCATAACCAATACAGATTGGTACTTTATGAATCTGAACAGCTCTGTTTCAAGTTCCAAGGTGCTACTATTCGCGGCAAAAATTTGCAGCATTTTCTGGGTAGTATAAAAGACTACAATTCAAAATTAGTTTATATGTACATGTGCTACATATTTTGTTGAAAATATTATGTTATATTGTTTAAAAGGCACATTAACTGTTAATATGTTATTAGCGATATTTATCTAATTCTCTACCACTCAGAAACGTTTAAAAATGAAAAATAGATTTTATCCTAAAATATTATTAAAACTATACAGATAACAATGACATGATATTTTTGTTTTGGTTAAATCTCCGTTTTATATTCTCCAGAAAAAAATTTGGTTCGGTCTAATTATCGAAAAATTACATTATAGGGATACATGAATACATGCTTAAATGTTGTTCGAAAATAATTACATGATATAATTATTTTTAAATTATCTAGAAATCAGACTTATATTTACGAAATAACCATGAATTCGTACGGTCCTTCAGTGGTCAAATGAAGTATTTTTTCGTAAAATACGAATTGTTCTTGGAAAATATAGGGGTAAAAAAAGGATAGCAGAATTGCATGGTTTTGAGTGAAGCAAATTGAAAGAATACGACTTTTAAAATTCAAAATCAAGGAGTATAATAAGAACAAAAGTGAGTTTCAGAAAATACTTACTACATGTATAACAAATGCTAGAAAAATAAATATAGAACTATTATATTAAGAAACCATAAAAAACCCTGACTCAAAACAATATATGGAAAAGTGAATTCATTTTTCTGATTGCATTGCAACCTTCTAATGAAGCAACAGTTTAATTAAAAAATTATCATATGATAGTAATTTTTGTGCGCTTGTGATCACTATGTACAGAAATACCGTTCGCATTGGGAATGTTCCCCAAAGATGTGTTTTGGCCCATTTATAATGTCTTTTTTGAGCAACACCTGTTTTGTATCGAAAGATGTATCTTCTTCTTTTCTGAATGACACTGCTCTAGTAACAGCATACCGGAACCTTCCTAAAGTATCCCTGGAAGTAACCTTTTTTCTAAGAATGATGGGAAAACTCGAATCCTTTGAAAGCTCGGATAATTTAATTAATATAATTTCTAAGCAGATGATTTCGACATTCCACTTTTTCTATCACGAAGGTGGGTCCATACGGCGACGTTTCGGTTAATTTTCGATAAACACTACTGTCTCCATCTCCTATCACTTTACCCTGTTTATAGATTTAATTTATTTCTCAATAAAAATGACAATACTATACTATATCGCTTTTGTCATATTTTAGGGCTTTGTTGATCTTGTAATACTTAACATTGTGTAATCCCGGTAATCCCTTATAATACCTCACTAGTCGTGCGATCTAGGAATTTCGTCTAAGGGCCGCACGAGAAAGTGTGTCGGGCCGCGTGGTCTAAACTCTGAAGCATTAGATGTCATTTGGGTTGTCTAACTTAGCGTTACTTTAGGAAATTTGCATTATCATATCAAAACTACTTAAATTAATTATAATGATATCGTAGTAGTTTAACAAAATCCATTTATGCACACATGTAGCACTTTGTTATATGATACCCTGGATATAAAATTTGTCTAAATATTCAAATTAGGAATTGAGTTATATGATAAGCAAGATTGACTAATTAATCAAATTAAATCAAAATTCGAATCTCAAGCCAAAATGTATTTATGCACATTGTATGTACTTGTTATTACAAATAATATGCGATGTCGGCAACTTTGTTAGGTTTACTTGTAAGAGCAGGAAGTGAAAAGTAAATCTTGTAATTTTGCGGGGCCGCAAGCGATCACTTCATAGGCGCGTCATGCGTCGTAATTCCAATTGGTATTTTAAGCGTGGGGCAACTAGCGTGAAATGGGTTGCAAACCAACCAGGGGCAAAAATACCGTTACAAAACATACAGAGAATTTGTAACTGAATATGAGCAATTAGGCCATATGACAAAAATTCCAAACAACGAAATTGAAGCTCAAGGTCCAGTTTATTATTTACCACATCACGCGGTCACTAAAGGCACAAGATTAACGACAAAACTTCGTGTAGTTTTCGATGGATCTTGCAAATCGGATAATGGGTTGTCTTTGAACGACATGCTATTAGTAGGACCCACAATTCAGCAGGATTTATTTTCTATTGTTCTGAGGTTTAGAAAGCACAAGTACGTCATAACTGCGGACATTGCTAAAATGTACAGGCAGATTAACATAGTGCCAGGTCAAAGGGATTTACAAAGAATTTTGTGGAGGGCTTCACCAGATCAGTCGATATGGTCATTATCGCTTGAATACCATCACCTACGGCACAGGGACTGCTTCGTTTTTAGCAGTTAGGTGTTTACACCAATTAGCCCTTGAAAATAAAGAACATTTTCCAATAGCTTGCAATACAATATTAAACGACTTTTACATGGATGACGTCATTAGCGGATCGCAGACTATAGAAGCGGCAATTAAATTACAAAATGAATTAGATGATATTTTTAGCAGCGCAGGCTTCATTTTAAGGCAATGGGTTTCAAACAGTGAAGATATTCTACAGGAGTGCAACAAGGCTGACATTCCTCAATACGTAATCAAGGACAACACCTGTAACAAAACATTAGGAATATTATGGGACGCGATTTTCCGTAGACAATTAAAACCAAGAATTTCGGAAAGTTACAAAAAGGTTTCATCTTATCCCTCATATCATAAATATTTGATCCATTGGGCATCATAGGTCCGGTAATAGTTAGGGCTAAAATTATCTTGCAACATATTTGGCAGTTCAAGTTGGACTGGGACGAATCCGTTCCAACCGATATTTACACAGAATGGATCAATTTTTATAAAGATATAGTTCGCGTTTGACTTTCGGAGTGCAAGGACGTAAGTGAAATCGCTCTAGCGCGCTGATTAAGCAAACGAAACGCGAGTTATCTCTGACCTTAGGTCAACGTTATGATAGTGCAAATAGTGATAAACATTTTAACAAATGTAAAATGGCTTATTCACAGCCAGTATATTACGATATAAATACGCAAACCCAAATACCACAACAATGCATAGGACCGCAATACCAATTTCAGTCACAACAAATCCTTCCACAATATGCAAATTATAATACGATACCACAAACACCTCAACCCATTTTTAGCAATGTAGCTTACCCGCCCGTGCCGTTAACAATACAAGAAGAACAACCTTGGCAAAAAGTTGAATATAAAAAACGACTAAGAAGCAGTCCGGAACAAACTAACAACCCAAAACGCCAAACAATCCTTAACGAATACTGGCTAAATAAACCAAGTCCAGTAACTACTAAAAATTCCTATGACAAACTAGAAGACGAAAACAAAGACGATGACGCAGATGATACAGATACAGCAAAAGCAGAGAACAAATCTAACCCTAATATTAAAGCGCCACCGATATTTGTAAACGGAGTAGAAAATATTACTCCACTAAAAACAC
>JABXWE010029356.1:0-25881 GCA_014611495.1 Limonius californicus | reverse complement strand
TTGGCCGTTCGATTGTATTACTCATTAGTGGAATGTATTAACCATGTTCGTAATAATTTTTCTTCTATATGAACAAGAGGGGAAAATTATTACTAAAAATGAAGTATATACTTATGACACAAAACGTGTCAAATCGAGAAAGTTGACATCGGACGAAAGGTCAAGTAATGATGCAAAGTTTACTGGGAAAAGTAACCTTCAGATTAATACCTTTTTTGTGATTATTGACAACGTTATTGCTGAACTTGTAAAACGTAGAAGGGCCTACTCAGCTTTGCAAGATTTGTTTGGTTTTCTTGAGCATATTTTACAAATTGAGGACAATGATTTATTAGAAAGGGCAGCAAAATTGCAAAATATGTATAAAGGTGACCTGCACGAGAATATTCCGAATGAGTGCATAAGATTTTAAAGTTTTATAAAGGATTTTAATTTTGATGAAGACTCTGAAGCAGATAGTAACTCGTTGTTCGTTGGTTGAAAGATCATTGCGGTTATTAAGGAACCAAAAAATTACGTCAACTTTTCCAAACATTGATGTGGACTAAAGAATTTTTCTCTCCATTCCTGCAACCAACTGTTCGGGCGAAAGGTCATTTTCCACGGAAAGAAGGGTTAAGAATTACTTGAGAAGTACACTGGAGAATGATAAAAACAGTAATCTTTGTTTGTTTTCAATTGAGTCGGAAATTTTGAGCAAGATTAGTTTTTCCGACATTATCGAAAAGTTTGCTAGTGCGAGAAAAGTTTCGCTTTAGTATTTAAAAGTAGATTTATTCTTTTTTGTTCTATTCAATAAAATAACATAATGCATATTAAAACCTATTTGCGCTATTTAAATTTAGGGTTAATTTTTATACACTCCTTTTTACAGGCGCCAATTAACTTTTAGCCTAAGGCGCCTTATACCTTTAAAACGCCCCTGATCCTAGTATGTAAATACTTCATTCAAGTTTCAAATAGAACTTGAAATACTTGATTCTCAGTCTCAATGAAATCCCAATGGGTAAATACTTCTTGTAAGTCTTAAAAAACCATTTTGTGTACTTGTACAGTCGCCTTTGTACCATCCTAATACGTGAATATTTGTTTCAAATCTCAAAAAACGAATTTTGTAAACTTGAAGCATAGTTTCCATTCAAGCCTTATCGGTACATACATAATTTAAGTCTCTAAAAATAATGCTGAATATCTCAACAACAACTTCTGTTCAATCCTAATAGGTGCATACTAGGCTTAAGTCGCAAAGAATAATTTTATGTACTTTAACCGCGGTCGCCCTTCAATCCTAATATATAAATACTTGTTTCAAGTCTTCAAAAATAACTTTAAATACTCGGTCTGCAGTCTCAATTCAATCCTAATTGGCAAATACTTCTTGAAAGTCTTAAAGTACAATTTTGTGTACTTGTACAACAGTGTCTGTGCCATCCTAACACGTTGATATTTGTTTCAAATCTCAAAAAAGGATTTTGTAAACTTGAAGCATTGTTTCCGGTCAAGCCATATAGGTACACACGTAATTTAAGTCTATAAAAATAATTTTGTATATCTGAACAACTTCTGTTCAAACCTAATCGGTACATACTTGACTTAAGTCTCAAAGAATAATTCTATGTACTTTAGCCGCGATCTCCCTTCAATCCTAATACATAAATACTTGTTTCAAGTCTTCAATAATAACTTGAAATACTTGATCCGCAGTCTCAATTCAATCCTAATTCGGCAAACACTTCTTGTAAGTTTAAGAAACAATTATATGTACTTATACAGCCGTCTTTGTGCCATCCTAATACATGGATATTTGCTTCAAACTTCAAAAAAGAATTTTGTAAACTTGAAGCATAGTTTCTGTTCAATCTTTCTAGGTACATACCTAATTTAAGTCTCCAAAATAATTTTATATACTTAAACCACCGTCTCTGTTCAATCCTATTAGGTTAATATTTGTTTCAAATCCCAAAAAATAATTTTGTCTACTTGAACTACAGTCTCTGTTCAATCCTAATAAGTAAATACTTGTTTCAAGTTTTCGAAAATAGTTTTGTATACTTGAACTGCAGTCTCTGGTCAATCCTAGTGGGGAAATACTTGTTTAAAGTGTCAAAACATAATGTGGTGAACTTGAACCACCGTGTCTGCTTAATCCTAATAATTTAATACATGATTTAAGTCTCAATAAATAATTTTGTATACTTTAGCCACCGTCTGCCTTCAATCCTAATAAGTAAATACTTGCATTAAATCTCAAAAACTAATTTTGTGCACTTGAACCACAGTCTCTGTTCAATCCTAATAATTTTACACTTAACTGTCAAAAAATAATTGTGTACTTTAGTGATATTGACAAATTTATAGCTTCTGCTAATCTAAACGTTAACGGAAAACGGAACGGTCGTATAATACACACAACGAGCATGTCAATCTATAATTATGTTATATCTGTAGGTAAGTAGGATGCTTGCTTTATTTTCTATTTTCCGAAGAGATCGTAGATTTTTGCACTTTTCCAAATGTAAAATTAGAATGTCGGTGTTGATTACCATAATCTTCGCAAGTTTTCGTTTTGAAACATGCCAATTAGCGCTATAGGCTAAACACTAGTTATTTAAAGGTAGATTCACATTTGTAAACTTTCGAAAAAGGTATTGTTGGAAGTTATTTTGGAGAAAGTTGCATCTAAATCTGAACAATAATATCAATTAATATTTGTACGTAAGACCGCAGGTTTCGAAATTTATTCTATAAATTACTAATCAATAGAAATCACTTTGAACGGTAAACAATCAATCAATAACATTCTACTGAAAGAAGAAAATTAAAAAATACAATTTCTTATACAGGCAAGTATTGATTGCGTTCTCTTGAATTTTGCTACATATTGTAGATATGGGCAATCTCATATTAACAGAACGTCCAGAAAAATAAGTTCTCTATTCCTGTTGCGAGGGAAACTATGGATTAGCACATAGTTGAAATTGTATGTCGAACTATGAATTTCAATATCTATCCGACCTACGTCATAATACAGCCATTTCCGAAAATTTAACTCCCATATATTTCCATATTTTAGGAATATTATTATATATGTGCATATTTAATTGGGCTGAAGCATATAAAATAAAATAAATTTGATCTTTTATTCTTTTATACCTGGATTTATGGCAGTATTATTTTAAAAATGTGTTTTCATTCAACGATATTAGAAACCGTTAGTTTACCCTTAAGAGATTCCTTTAGTTTGGTAGAAGAATTGCCAAAAATATGCTATTAAAAATATTTCTTGCTCTGCAGAAAGTATATTAAAACAGCTTATACTATGCTCTACCCACAATTATTACTTCTAATTATTAATAATTATATAATGCCAAAATTTATTTATTTATGATAATGTATTTCTTCTGTTACTGAGCTTGTCAGGCAATGTACTGAAGAAAGTGGAAGACTTATTCGAAAACTTAAAACAGTTTAAATATCCCCGCGAAATGAGAGGCGTGGTCAATTTTCTGCATTGTAGGGGTGATTTAGTGGTTGATGAGCTAGCCACACGTCATCTTATTATTGTTCTGTCATTATATTCTGTTGTATAATGAAGCACTACAATGACAGCTACGATTGAAAATCTCGAAAAGGGTAAAGTGTACGATGTGATTTATATTTTCTAAGCCTAAAACTAAAATCTACCGTGAAATATGCTAGGTTTATGGTTCAGGCATTACAAATAAAGGGAAAGTCAGATACCGGTGTAGGAATTTCTGAACAAACGTGTAGGATGAGGAACGAAATTGTAGATCTTCTGTCAACGATAAATATGTGGAAAATTAAAAAAGAAAATTAACGAAGATCGGTATGTCAACGTTCCTTAAATACCACGTATGGTACTGTATGAAATTCTCACGAACACGCTACAGTACTACAAACTTTTGTCGAGGTAAGTGCCAACGATGTTGACGGATGTTCACAAAAACCAGCAAATGCTCTCTGTTGTTGCACGATAATGTCCGACCGCAAGCGGCGACTCACACTGTGCAACTCATTGAGCAATTGAACTGCATAATTTCAATTCTTTCCTCATACAGACCCTTAAAAATTGTTCTCGACGATGACGACGACCACGAGGCGACGGTACAAAATCGGCTTTTGTCAGAGACCGCAACCTTCTACGACGGTAGTATACAAAAGCTTGTACCATGGTATGATAAGTATTCAAATTCGGATGGTACTATCCAGATATGTAGTTTAGGAGTGTATCTACGATTTAAGCATAATAAATATTTATTCAAATTTACATTTTTTTTTTGTTGGCGATAGGCCCTTAGTTTCAGAATAAGCCTCGTATAAAATTTTAGTTTCCTTTAACACAATTAGTATGGCACGATTTTGAAATTCAATATCAATCAATTACTACCACTATCGATAGATTAAAGCATCTATAAGGCAATCTAAAAGACGCCGCCCCCATTTGAAGCATATTATACAGGGTGATTATAAACATGTTCGAAAATGGTAATTTTTTTATAGTTGCCATCGTTACGGAGATACGGAACTTCAAGGTTTCTTTATTTTATTTTTGAAATTTGTGATTCTTATTTCGGTTTCCTACATGTCAATTAAAAAAAAAGTTTCAATCAATTTTTAAGAAATATCTCTAATAGCAGTTCCAAGTTTGCTTTAACTTAGTTTCAACAATGTAAGAAAATAATTAGCAGACTTTTAGACCGAAAATTTAAACCAATATTTGTGATTCGCATTTTGGTTTCCTACATGATAATTAAAGAAAAACGTTTGAATTAGTTTTTAAAAAATATCTCTAATAGCAGTTTCAAGTTTGTTTTAACTTAGTTTCACCCATGTAAGACAATTAGTAACTGAATTTTAGAACGAAAACTTATACCAATATTTATGAAATTTGTGATTCGCATTTCGATTTCCTAAATGTTAATGTAAAAGAGGGTGAGACACTTTTTAAAAAATATTTAATGGTAGTTCCAAGTTTGAAGAAAATAATTAGCTGATTTTTAGAGCGAAAACTTAAACCAATATTAGTGAAATTTGTGATTCGCATTTCGGTTTCTTAAATGTTAATGTAAAAAAGGTTTCGAAAGTTTTTAGAAAATGTTTCTAATAGCAGTTCCAAGTTTGCTTTAACTTAGTTTTAGCTATGTAAGAAAATAATTAGCTGATTTTTAGAGCGAAAACATAAACCAATATTAGTGAAGTTTGTGATTCGTATTTCGGTTTCCTAAATGCTAATGTAAAAAAGGTTTGGAAAGTTTTTAAAAAATGTTTCTAACAGCAGTTCCAAGTTTGCTTTAACTTAGTTTCAGCCATGTAAGAAAATAATTAGCTGATTTTTAAATCCAAAACTTAAACCAATATTTGTGAAATTTGTGATTCGCATTTCGGTCTCCTAAATAACAATTAAAAAAAGCATTTCCATCAGTTTTTAAAAAATGAAATTTTACAGAGAAAACCTGAACCAATATTTGTGAAATTTGTGATTCTCATTTTGGTTTCCTAAATGTTAATGTAAAAAGGTTTCGAAAGTTTTTTGAAAATGTTTCTAATAGCAGTTCCAAGTTTGCTTTAACTTAATTTCACCCATGTAAAATTATTAATTTCGGAATTTTTATATAGAAAACCTGAACCAATATTTGCGACATTTGTGATTCGCATTTCGGTTTAATAAATGTTAATGTAAAAAAGGTTTCGAAAGTTTTTAAAATATGTTTCTAATAGTAGTTCCAACTTTGCTTTAATTTAGTTTCAGCCATGTAAGAAAATAATTAGCGAAAACCAATATTTGTGGAATTTGTGATTCGCATTTCGGTCTTCTAAATAACAATTAAAAAAGCATTTCTATCAGTATAATACTAATATTAGTTCCAAGTTTGCTTTAACTTAATTTCAGCCACCTAAAATTATTAATTTCAGAATTTTTACATAGAAAACCTGAACCAATATTTGCGACATTTGTGATTCGCATTTCGGTTTCCTAAATGTTAATATAAAAGGTTTGGATCAGTTTTTCTAAAATGTTTCTAAAAGCAGTTCCATATATACTTTAATTTAGTTTTAGCCATGTAAGAAAATATTTAGCTGATTTTTAGACCGACAACTTAAACCAATATTTGTGAAATTTGTGATTCGCATTCGCTTTTCTATATGTTAATTAAAAAAAAAACGCTTCAATTAGCTTTTAAGAAATATCGCTAATAGCAGTTCTAAGTTTGCTTTAACTTAGTGTCAGCCATGTAAGAAAATAATTAGCTAATTTTTAGAACGAAAAAACCAATAGTTGTGAAATTTGTGATTCGCATTTCGGCCTCCTAACCAACAACTAAAAAAGGCATTTCCATCAGATTTTGAAAAATGTTACTAATATCAGTTCCAAGTTTGCTTTAACTTAATTTCAGAAGAAGACAATCTAAAAGACGCCGTTACCATTTAAAGATGTTATACAGGGTGATTATAAAGATGTGCGAAAATATTTAAACACATATATCTGAGATTATTTAGCCGCTAATACACCTAATAATTTTTTATAGATGCCACCGTTACGGAGATAAGGGACTTCAAGTTTTTTTACATCAATTCACTAAAATGTAAATAACTTGTTTGTTTCTTGTCCCATTTTAATAAACTTCGTCATTTTCGAAAGCTAATAGTCCAGCCGTAGTTTACAGTCAGAAAAATGCACAATAAAATGTGGAAAGTGGATGAAATCTGACCTAGAAGTGGAAACTTTAGTTTACAGATGTCGAAATTAGGTGTATGTAAATATTTAAGTAGTCATTTCTATTCGAAACTTTGTTCGATAACTCTATAGTTATTAAATTTTTGCAAAAAAGATGCAGACCTATTTATTTGGAAAATAGTTTTAAAGCTACAAAAAACTTTTTAAATTAGATTTAATTAATAAAATCCAATTCTTCCTAATTTGTTTTATTGTAGAAAGTATTTACCCCAGAAGAAATTAATGATAGACCTAACAGAAAATTCTAAATTACGAAGGTATGACCCAATAGGTTGCCTATTTTTGAACAACCACCTGTACAGGCACTAAAATTTATAGGTCTGTGTCGATTTATGGTTCGGTAGTTTTGCGGAAGTAGGCTTACTTTCAGTAGGCCCCTGTCAAAGTCGACTTTACTGCAATTTATATAGCTAGGAATTTGTTACCTGCACCGAAACACTGTCAGATGTTACACTACTAACGCACAGCAAACTACAAAGGAAAAGGGAGCCTAACGTTTCGTTTAAGTATAATTTCAGTAGCGGTCTGTGTGTTTCTAATAACTAAAACATTACGAATTATATTGTACGGCACATTTTTTATAAGAAAACCTACACATGTCCTAAACCACACCTATTACACATGTTGAACTAGAGCGGCGCACACAAAAATTTGATTCGGAGACGAGAGAAGGCAAACACGATATAGGAGGAGCATTCGGCGAATGCGGTTAGAATTGTTAATGATCCTCCTAAAAGATATTTATTTACTTTATTTTACGATTTCTTGGTACTATCAAAGCTGCCATACAAAACAATACACAATTTCCAACGTTGTATGTTCACTGGATGTACTAAAATTTTTTTGCAGTTTCCGAAGTATGATTCGTGAGAACCGTACAAGAATCGACGGGCAAAAAATTTAACATTCAAATTAATGCGGGGAGTAACAGTGTTTGCGTTGCTAAAAGAAGAAGATGCAAACTTTAGAAGGAACACTTGCAGCACTAAACTCCAACATCTAATGGGTTGAATTTGGCTTTTCGGTACACTTACAGAAAAACAAAACGATTGTTTCTTTTACAATACTTTCTTAATATGTATCTTAATAAAGATCCTGCACTATAATGATAGGCAAAACAATAATTACTTTTAATTCAGAAAGTTTAGATCCAATTTAACCCGTTAGCGCCCAGCGTCCTATTTATAGGACAGTGCATTTACTAATTTTTTGCGGCCACTTCGGGGTGGTGAATGGATTCGGGGAAGTGGGGTCTAAAAATAGATACACAAGTGTCTACTGGGCCTGCATTAGTTTTCAATTATCAGTTGTTGTATGTCGCCTATTGATGCGGATGTATTGCGTATTTTTTTCACCTGTGCAACATAACTTTGTTTTAGTGATTTCGTGAAAACCACACCACGTAAGTAAATATTTTTTGTTATTTTGGCATGCTATAAGATCAAGTTTATTATGACAAATGTAAGTTTAGTGTAATTGCCATTAAATTTTTGTGTGCAAACTTGTAAATCTTGGTGTCCTATAAATATGACGCTGGGCGTTACTGTGTATATTTGCGATATTTTACCCATCATTTTACTGACCAATTTTGATTTCAGATTTCATCGAAAAGTAATAATAATGAGCAAAAATGTATTCAAAACATTGGAAGAAGCCATGGAATATTGCTTTTCGGAGGAAATTGAGGCGGACATATTAGCCCTACCGCCTGAGGTCGATGCATTGACGGATGAGGAGGACTTTGATGATGGAGAACTTGATATGCCTACTGTCAGCGACATTCCAGGAGGAACCGAAGTTGACTACATCAATGACGAAGACGCCACACATGATGTGTATTACGACGGCGAAGACGACTGGCCATTGGCGTCGTTAGCTGCTACAAGCAGCGTTTCAACTTCTACTGTAAGAGGAGCTTCTGCTTCTGCTACAAGTGGCACGAATGGTCTATTACCACCGAAGAGAAGAAGAATGGCCAAGACGATTATTCCGCCAGACTGGAAAAATGTTTCCCCGAAATATCATTACGACCCGATACAAGATGCGCCAAAACAAAAGTTTGATACACTAAAGGCGGCTCTAGGGGAGGCAACGCCTGTAAATATCTTTGAACAATTTTTCGATTTAAATGTATATAATATGATTGTATAAGAGACTATGAGATATGCATGTCAGAAAAATAAGCACGCTTTCAGTGTAACAATAGAAGAAATCAAAATTTTTCTGGGATTTTTAATATTTTCTGGTTATCATAGATTACCGAGTGAAAGGGACTACTGGTCTGATGATGAGGATTTAGGAGTGCCTTTGGTTCGTAATGCTATAAGTCGGAATGCATATTTAGAAATAAAGTCCCTTATTCACTTTCAGGATAATTCTAAAGCTAATGAAAATAAGCATGACAAATCTTTCAAAATTAGCCCTCTTATTCGCATGATAAATTTAAATTTTTCTAAATGGGGAGTGTTTCAGGCAAATTTATCCGTTGACGAAATGATAGTTCGATACTACGGGCATCATTCGTTGAAACAATTTATAAGAGCAAAACCCATCAGGTTTGGCTACAAATTATGGGCTATGTGCGGAAATGATGGTTATTGTTACAATTTCTCGCTATACTGTGGAAGAGACCAAACAGAAGAATCATCAGACGCTCTTGGAACGAAAGTGGTTACAAAAATGTTATCTGTGGTTGAAGACCCTAACAGTTATTATGTTTATTTTGATAACTTTTTCAGTAGCCACGCATTATTGTGCAAACTGAAAGAATTAGGGTTTCGAGCAAGCGGTACCATTAGAGAAAATAGAACACAAAAATGTCCCCTAAGACCGACTAAAGAACTTGAGAAAAATGGACGTGGTGTATATGATTTTCAGTTTGATCAGAGAAATGAAATCTTTGTCGTAAAATGGAACGACAATAAATGTGTGACACTTGCAACAAACTTTGATACACTTGAACCATTAGCGTCTGCTTCCCGATGGATCAAAGAAAAAAAAAGGACGTGATGCTGTTCCCCAGCCAAGGGTGATCTATAATTATAACCGATACATGGGAGGTGTTGATCAACACGATTGGCTTTTAGAAAAGCATAGTATATCGGTGAGGGGAAAAAAGTGGTATTGGTGTTTAGTTACCCGTATTATTGATATGGCTGTCGTAAATGCATTTCTTTTATATCGAAACATTCATGGCAAAAAATCAATTTCCATAAAGGATTTCAGAAGATGTCTTGCAGTGCACTATCTAAAGATGGGACACGGTAAACGAATCTTCAAAGGTAGACCACTTAGTTTCCCTTCAACTTCCAGGCCGAAGGTTGGTGATGATGTTAGGTACGATGAAAGGGGACATTTCTTGGAAAAACGTGAAAAGCAACGCCGCTGTCAGTATCCAAATTGTTCAGGTAAACCTAAGACAGCAGTGCAACGTTACATTGTGTACATTGTGTTTTCCAAAATACCATCGAAAATTATAAAGAAATCGCTTTGTTCAAATTTTAGTTTTTCCGCAAATGTTTATTTTTGTTGGTCAATCCTTTTAATTCTTAATATAATAATATTAATTACTTTTGTTTTGTTAGTGCTTGACAAATATACCGTTTCTTGAATTTTTGAATTTTATTGGTATTTACCACAATAATGTACTCACATCCTCCCAGCGTCCTATTTATTTTTTGAAAAAACTACAGTGCTATTTTGATTTTGGGCAACGTCATTAACCTTTGGAAGTCCCAAACAACAACATATTCAGTTTTTACAAAAATTCTCAAAAAAAAATAACTTGGGCGTTAACGGGTTAAAACAATGTTTCTAATGGCAGTTCTAAACATACGCTAACTTAGTTTCAGCCATATAAAATGATTAATACTTAAACCAATATTTGCGAAATTTCTGATTCGCATTTTGGTTGCCTACATGTTAATTTAGAAAACATTTCGACAAGTTTTTAAAAAATGTTTCTAATGCAGTTCCAAGTTTGCTTTAACTTAGTTTCAGCCGTGTAAAAACATTAATTGCACATTTTTAGAACGGGAGCTTAAACCAATATTTGTGATTCACATTCGGTCTCCTAAATGGCAATTAAAAAAACGTTGGGATTAGTTTTAAGAAACGTTACTAATAGTAGTTCCTAGTTTCCTTTACCTTAGTTTCAGCCATATAAAAAATTAATTGCAGAATTTTAGAGCCAAAACTTAAACCAATATTTTGTGATTCACATTCGGTCTCCTAAATGGCAATGAAAAAAACTTTGGGATTAGTTTTAAGAAACGTTCCTAATAGTAGTTCCTAGTTTTCTTAACCTTACTTAGTTTCAGCCATATGAAAAAATTAATTGCAGATTTTTAAAGCGAGAACTTAAACCAATATTTGTGAATGACATTTAGGTCTCTTAAATGGCAATTAAAAAAACGATGGAATCTGTTTTAGAAAACGTTTCTAATAGTAGTTCCTAGTTTCCTTTATCTTAGTTTCAGTCATGTAAGACAATTAGTAGCTGATTTTTAGAGCGAGAACTTAAACGAATATTTGTGATTCACGTTTCGGTCTCCTAAATTGCAATTAAAAAAGGTTGGGATTAGTTTTAAGAAACGTTTCTAATAGTAGTCCCTATTTTCCTTTACCTTAGTTTCAGCCATATAAAAAATTAATTGCAAATTTTTAGAGCCAAAACTTAAACCAATATTTGTGATTCACATTCAGTCTCCTAAATGGCAATTAAAAAAACGTTGGGATCAGTTTTAAGAAACGTTTCTAATAGTAGTTCCTAGTTTCCTTTACCTTAGTTTCAGCCATAGAAAAAATTAGTTGCAGATTTTTAGAGCCAAATCTTAAACCAATATTTGTGATTCACATTCGGTCTCGTAAATGGCAATTAAAAAAACGTTGAGATCAGTTTTAAAAAACGTTTCTAATTGTAGTTCCTAGTTTCCTTTACCTTAGTTTCAGCCATATAAAAAAATTAATTGCTGATTTTTAGAGCCAAAACTTCAACCAATATTGGTGATTCACATTTGGTCCCCTAAATGGCAATTAAGAAAACGTTGGGATCAGTTTTAAGAAACGTTTATAATAGTAGTTCCTAGTTTGCTTTAACTTAGTTTCAGCCGTATAAAAAATTAATTGCAGATTTTTAGAGCAACAATTTAAACCAATATTTGTGAAATTTGTGATTCACATTTAGATCTTCTAAATGGTAATTAAACAAAACGTTTTGATCAGTTTTTAAAAAATGTTACTAATATCAGTTCCAAGTTTGCTTTATCTTAATTTCTGCCATCTAAAATGATTAATTTCAGAACTTACATAAAAAACCTGAACCAATATTTGCGAAATTTGTGATTCGTATTTCGGTTTCCTAAACGTTAATTTAAAAAACGTTTCAATCAGTTGTATAAAAATGTTGCTAATAGCAGTTCCAAGCTTGCTTTAACTTAGTTTCAAATAAATTGCAGATTTTTAGAGGGAAAACTTAATTAAACCAATATTTGTGAAATTTGTAATTCACGTTTCATTCTCCTGAATGGCAATAAAAAAACGTTGGATTGGTTTTTGAAAAATACTTCTAATAGCAGTTATAAGTTTGCTTTAACTTAACTTAGTCAGCCATCTAGAATGATTAATTTCAGAATTTTCACATAGAGAACCTAAACGAATATTTGTGAAATTTGTGATTCGCATTTCGGTTTCCTACATATTTGATTCAGAAAACATGTCAATCAGTTTTTAAAAAAATTTTCTAATAGCAGTTCCAAGTTTGCTTAACTTAGTCTCAGCCATGTAAAAAAATTATTTCCAGATTTTCAGAGCGAGAACTTTGAATATTTTCAGTTTTCGAAGAATGTTTCTAATAGTACTTTAAATTCTACTTCAGCTTATTTTGATGATTCATTTAAAAATATGTACACAGAGAATATAAACCGATATTTCTAAAATTTGTGATTCGCATTTCGGTTTCCTAAGTATGAATAAAAGAAAACAGTTTTTTTAGAGAGAATTTAAACCAGTATTTGCGAAATTTGTGATTCGGGATTCGGCTTCCTAAATGTGAATGAAATCAGTTTTCAAAATTTAAATATCAGTTACACATTTATTTTAATTTAGCTGTAGTCATTAAAAAATATTAATTTCAGAACATTTACAGGGAGAACTTAAACTAAATTTAACAAACATTGAATGGTTATTAAATTTGTGATTGGTATTTCAGTTTTTCAAATATTCCTTTAAAATGCCTTGAATCGGTTGTAGGGTTATACTGCTTAAATATCGAAGAAAGTATAATTATCAAACACAAATTGTGTTATGTAACACGTGATAAAAAAAGTTTTCAAATTAGGGAGGATTATGAAAATGTTTTGCATGTCTGAGATTGTACTGTAAACAAATGCCAATTTGAACAACTGTAAAATTAAAATAATTTATTCACCTATCAGAATCAGTTTCTGTACACAATGTGGTTGTTGTAATTTGTTTGTTATTTGTCTACTTTTTATAATGCGTTTATAGCTACGAGATACGTTTTGAGGTTAAGTTCACGTTGCTTGTATCTACATTCGAAATAAAAACAAGCTACAGCCGGTGCATAACATGACAGCTACGACATACTTTGCAGTACTCATAGCCAACCCTAATTTGAAAACTTTTTGATCACTCGTATGTATAAGATTATTTATTTAGAAAATTGTTGGATGTAAAGCAAGGGCTACCATTTTTAGGGCAAGTGCCAAGACTCCAGTCGCTCGTGGGATGCATATTTCTGTTAATTCCTTTTTGTTTATTTAATTTTCAGCTTAATTCTATCGACAACAACAAGATTTCTATAGTTCTACATAAATTAGTACTTACAATCACAAAATTGTGAAATTAGTATTTACTTCGTTATTACAACATAATTAAACACTAAAACCCTTGTTGTGAGACGGCAGAATAACAGGAAGATGTAATATTTTTTCTATATAGTGAAACCTCTGAATTGCTACTTATAAGAGGTTTGACTTATCTACTGTCAAAAAAATACCATACAACATATTTGCTTAGTTTTTGCGATAGACGTTTTTGGGACTAAATAACACTAGTAATATCTAAACACAGAAGACATAGAATTTGTAAAATATATTTTGCTGTGGTTCACTTCCACCGGGAAAGCCTGTATATTATATTATTTGCAAAGCGGTAGTTAGACTTTCTGTTATGCCGTCCTACGTCCAAATATATTTCATAGCATTGTCATTATTGTTTATGTGAATTATATCGTGTTAAACCCCCGAACACATTTTTTCTTAGTTATTAAAGTAAAAAATATTTTCTTCTTGACTAAAAGACATTAGTAGCAGGTATAGCTTACATATTTAGCCAGAGCATTCTAAGGATATACAATTTCTAAAATATATTTTGATCAGTTTCATCAGGAAAGCCTGTATATTATATTATTTGAAAATAAGTTGTTAGACTTGATGTTATGCTACCTTATATTCAAATATGTATTGTAGCTCTACCACCTCTGCTACTTTTAATTATTGCTTGTTATACATTTAGTAAAAGAAGATATCTCCCAAAAGATTGGATCTAAACTGCCCTTTTGTATAACAAAAGTATCCCTCGAACACAAATTATATTTTGTTAGGTATTTGCCATGGCTCAGTCCGCCGGGAATCCCTGTATATTATATTATATGCGAAGCTAGTGTTAGACTTTATGTTGTGCCATCCTCTGTATGCCCTAATATTTTTCACAACGTTATCATTTCTCACTTTAATTATGCTTTGTTATACGGTTCAGTGAGTGCACAAATCCCTCTGGTCAATCTAAAATTCACCCTTTGTATAACAAAATGTAGGTAGTTTAGATTTTCTTTTACTCTTCTGAAGATTTATAATTCACTAAAGACAATTGTTAATATTTTTTCGCACTTCTAGGTTGTCACGCTATCAGTAATCCGGCTCAATGAAACGGGACAAAGCATCATATCAAACTATGTTATGAATTTAATATTTAAAAAAATATAATTCATTTTATATTGAATATGAATTCAATTGCTTTATTTACTTTTACATATGCTATAAATATTTACGCGTATTATTATCAATGTATTGAATTGCGAATATCATTATGTGGCTCGCTTTAGTTTGAACGGCAATATTTGTTTGTAGTATTATTAACTACCTTCCCATATTTTCAAGTAGTTTGTATATGAAATAGCGACGCCTCCCCAGTTACAGTAAAAACGTTTTAGGTAACTTAAACTAGCACTTAACCATGCTTTCATGTTGGAGAATTATGGCTTCCTTTAATAAAACCTGTGGGGAGTCTATAAAAGGTTAGTTGCTAGTTCAAGGTCGTTTCTGATAAGAACTGAAGCAAATCCAGTTCTGCAGCAAAACGTTCAGAGATTATTTTATATCAGTCGTGAATTATCTGGATTACAAGGTTCAACGGTAAAATACACACTTATAAATAAATTCGAATTTAATAAGAAACGAGAAAACCAGATTCCAATAATTTTTATTCATATTTATGTGAAAGGATTCTTGTTAGTTGTAAAATGTGTAAATCAATCTATATTATTTTAGTATTAATCTTTGATAAGCTTGAAAATCTATAATTTAGGTATTAATTAATATTGACACCTCCTGTGTTTTGTGTATTTTTAAACCGTGTTGATAATAGTATATCAATAAAATGCTAAGAGAATAATATTAATAAGAAGTTTGTTTTTTTAGTCAATGCCTAAGCAAATATGTTTGAATATTCTAATACATTGATAATAGCGAATTTGTTATGGTACCACTGGTTTTGCTATACAGGGTGTCCTGAAAATAAAGGGACACAGCTTAACCATAGATTCCTGAAGTCAAATAAGATCGATACAACCGACAATATCTTAGTTGTTTGTTGTTTCCTTAAGGAAAAAATATTTCTAACATTCAGTATATCTCAGAAACAAAATGGCGGTTCAAACTGAAAATTGGTACACATCTACTTCAGGGGAAGCCAAACATTACTGTATATTGTAGAGGGCGCTGTCGGCCGATTTTCTTTCGAATTATCATATTTTTTATTATTAATATTTTTGTTCTTATGGGTAAAGTTTATGATACAGCAGTTATTTTTACTTAAAAGAAGGTGTACTTGTTTCATATCAATAAAACTTACCGTTTTCAAGCAAAACGCACCTACGCATATCAATAGTGTCTGCCCAAAATACCCGAGGCGCGAAGAACGGGGGGCGCCCAATCAAGCGACCTCCGGGTGCGAATATATCAATATTGCAAAATTTAATAATACCACATGAAGTCTAATCTATATGACGTAATTTTGTGTAAAAATACACTGCAATGGGGGCGGCGCGCAGGCGTTAAACACATGTTCGTCAGTCTATTCTACAGCAAGGCCTAAGCAGACTCTGTCAGATACAGGGTAGGGTGTTTAGTCTTATTGTTGCTTAAGGGCGCAGTATAAATATTTGCCCAGTACGCTGTAATTCCTTGAACCGGCCCTGCATTTCAGTATATTTAATATATAATGTGTTCAAGATGCTATCTGTCAATTTCACAATATTAAGCTATTGTATAGTTATTGTCAAATTTATTAAATAGTTATTGTTATGTTAAGTATTTTTAATTTGTTTTTATACTTTATAATTATTAACATTTAGGATAAGAAAAATTCTGCCGACAGCGCCCTGTATGATATGCAATAGTGCTTAGTTGAGAACGTTCGGCTTCCCCAGAAGTGAATGTATACAATTTTCATCCTAATCCGCCATTTTGTTTCTGAAATATAGCCAATAGTAAAAATATTTTTTTTCTATAAGGCTCCATAAATTCTTAAGAGGGCACTTTTGTACCAAAGTACGTTGGATTTAATCGGTTCCATTTGACCCCAGGAAGCTGTAGTTTGTTCATTTTGATTGGGCGAGATCTAAGACGCGGTTTTCCAAGCATATCTATCCACTGAAGCTCCGTATACTCCGTAACTATGAATTTTCTCTATCTGCGGTAGTTAATACCCCCACTAGTTAAGCTGTAAATCTTTACTTTCCGTACACCCTGTATAAGAATTTTTAACCATGATGAGCTTATTGGCTAGCGTTTGTGTCCAGCCGTAGGAGCAGAGTTAAAACGGAATTAAGTAGAATACCGTGTGTAATTGGATTAATTAATTCCTTCATATTTCTATCATTGAATTACCACAGATATTCCAGATAATCGTCGCTGTTTATTAAAGTTTCGATAGACGTTTTGAATTCCTTTCTTGCGTACACAAGACTAAATTTCTTCTATTATAATTTTTTACGTTTGTGAATAGTTTTTAATTGGCCATTAATTACTAAAAAGGCTATGAAAAATAATATTCTCAATCCAACCAGCTATTTAAACTGTACTACGTATAAACTTTTCAATTAAAATAAGATAAATATTGTGGTAGAGCAGGAAGAAAATATTTTCAACAATTAAGAATTTGTAAAATTATGATTCTTCTAATTTTTAGCTTAATCTTAGTATATTTTGAAAATTGCCTAATTAAAGGTAATTAGCAAATAGTAGAGGTGCTAAACTGTAGTGAATTATAGCCTGCTGATACTAATTTAAAAGAGAGACATTGCAGGATTTCTGTAAAACAAACTTCACTTATTTTAGAGGGCTATGGAAGATAACATTCACAATCTTACCAGCTGTTTAAACCGTACTACGTATAGCTTTTCAATTAAAATAAGGTAGGTAAATATTGTGGTAGATCAGGAAGAAAATATTCTCAACAATTAAAAATTTGTAAAATTATAAGAGTTACTTCTTCTAATTTAATTTGGACAAATTATTGTAAATATTTTAGCTTAATTTTATTATATTTTGAAAGTTTCCTAATTAACGTTAATTAGCAAATAGTAGAGGTGCTAAACTGTAGTGAATTAACGCCTGTTGATACTAATTTAAAAGAGAGACATTGCAGGATTTCTGTAAAACAAGCTTTACTTATTTTAGAGGACTATGGAAAATAACATTCTCAATCTTACCATCTATTTAAACCGTACTACTTATAGCTTTTCAATTAAAATAGGGTAAATATTGTGGTAGAGCACGAAGAAAATATTCTGAACAATTAAAAATTTGTAAAATTATAAGAGTAACTTCTTCTAATTTAATTTGGACAAATTATTGTAAATATTTTAGCTTAATTTTAGTATATTTTGAAAACTGCCTAAATAAAGTTAATTAACAAACAGTAGAGGTGCTAAACTGTAGTGAATTAACGCCTGGCGATACTAATTTAAAAGAGAGACATTGTAGGATTTCTCTGAAACATGCTTCACTAATTTTAGTTATTTATAATTTCCATTAGATTTTTAGGCATTGGCTATAAAAAATTAGACCTTAGCGATGATACAAAGGTTTATAGTCAAAGACAGAATATTTTAAAATTGCATAAATATGAAAAATGCTTCTCCCAATAGCTAATTAATTGGTAAGTAGTTATATGTATTTAAGTAAGAGTATGTGATTTCTGTTTTTCTGCTTGTATAGTTAGTAAAGATAATTGTTTGTGTAGTACTTCTAGTACCTCTAAGTACGTAAAAGTCATAGTAAAATATCGTGATCTCTACTATACACTAAAAAATGGGAAATTAATTTTTAATTCAATCCCAATAAGGACTTAAATATAAATTTATTAGGATGTTGTAAACACACATTATTCAAGTGGCTACGTCTTAATCTTTAATTCTGAATCCATATTAAACGATTTCAACATATTTCTACGATATATTGAGTTTCAAGGAGGACTACCACATTTAAAAAAAACTAATGATAATTTGTTTATAATGGAGTTATAGATTAATAAATTAATTTAATTAAAACATGTATAAATAGACATTTTTTAGTTATTTGTAATTCTCTTCTTCGTTAACAACAAGAAGCACTGCGTAAGTTTCTGCAATACAATTCTAATTTTTAATTCACTAGATGATATCACAAAATATACACTCGAAGCAGAAGTACTGACAACTATTTTCCAGTTAAGAGGACATCGAACCTAGCGTCGCTATGATATCTAGGAATATTTTGTTACCAAATTAAGCAAAGTCGTTGAATTAAAAATCACAAAAGTTTCCTAATATTCCTTTGGAAGAAATTTCGACAATTTATCTTCTAATTAAGTGTTGTGTTTATGCACAGTCTCGAAATCAGTCGAATTAAGTTTCCTATCTCTGCAATAAATTAGGAGCGATGCCAATGTATCCCAATATGTAAGACAAACTGATATTTCTGTTTACAAATACAGTCATATTTTCATAATAAAATGCCAGAAAAATGGGCAAACCGGCTCGGAACGACTGATTTGCTACATATGCATGAACACCGAATTACAATTTCAAATATGTGACTACCTAACGATACCTTCATGTTCGATTACTCTTCGAATACACAGATTCACATTTTATAATTTGATTGTATACCTTTTCTATTCTTTCGTTGAGGATTTTGATGCTCTTGTCGGGGAGGGTTGGAAGGACGTCCTTCACCTGAGGGTTGTTGCGCCTCTCGAACATGCTCCTCAGTAGAAGCCCCACGTTCTTGTGCTTCCTGAGGGTTTTAATAATGTCCGCCGTTGGTTTCCTAAACAGGCACAAATTGTCCAAAAGCACCGAGTGGTATATTTCGTACTTTTTGAGCAGTCTGTAGCCGTGCAGCAAGCCCGACTCGTTATCAAGAAAAATGAGCAAATCCGTGTCGACTTTCCGGGCCAAATTATGCGCAGGAGCGTCCATAATGTTAACATTCCACTGGTAATTATACAGATTATTCACAATTCTATCCAGATTCGCGGTGAGGTAATCGAAAATGATCAAATCCGACCACTGTGCGAGCTCCACTAGATTTTTTATCACATTCCCGTTATCTAACACGTTCACATTATTCCCTGTCATGTTAAGCACGTCGAATTTGTTTAAATGCCTCTCGACGGGCTTGAATACAGGCGGGATATTGGCAGAATCCAAATCGGAAATGTACTGGGTGAGCACGACGGGCCTGTTCGAGTTCCATTGGGCCGCCGCTATTTCGGTCGCCAAATTCTGCCACAGAGGTGCCTTAAGATTCACCGTGCTCACCGTGGACGGGGCCAAATTTGGAAGTCTCAAAAGCTGGGCTAAATAGAAGCTGAAGAGCTCCCCTTGGATTTGGTCCGTGTTCTGTCGGTACCGAACGCACCCCTGGAGGCCGTCCTGGAAGGTGACGAGTCTATTTTGCATCCTCCCACAGCCTCCTTCTAGTTTTACCGCAACACCGTTTCGCACGTAATCGGCCCACGTTTCGTGCTTCTTCTCCAGGTACCCTTCGGGGAGGGCTTTCTCCACCTTCGGCCCCCAATAAATGCCATGGTCTATCAAAGAATTGTCTGTATTGGAGCTAAATCGATCTACGAAGGAGACAGTAGGGTGCACATCCGTTGAGTTCTTGATTCGGAAGCTGTTGTTCAAGAAAATAGTTCTAATAGCCGCCGACGCGTTCACGTAACTCACATGGTCGGTGGAATTTTTTGGGGATTCTTTTAAATATACAAAGGGTAGTAGAATCCCGAGCAGGAGTCCGACGCTAAACCCGAATATCACACTAATTAAACACAGATTTCTATAGAGGGGTCTTTGTCTCACTCCTCCTTTAACGTCACTGTACAGGGATGAAACTATGCACTGATTAGTGTCTTTTCCTCCTAGATTATTGTAGTACGCCATTTTGCAAAAATATGGAAGACTTAATTAAGAGGGAATTTCAAAGTGTGTGGTTTTAACATTTCTTCGGCGGTTTAACAGTTTTCTTAAACTGGCACTAAGAAATAAGGGGTGAAACGAATCGATTAATTCACGCGAGTAATTCGACCAACAATAGATAAGTAATCAGTTGTTGCCTCTAATAAAGTTAACGTAAAGACTGAAGTTGAACCGGTGTAGTTTAGTTTTGTTCTTATTTGATTGTCTCCTGTTATGCTAATTAATTTGGTAACGTCAGAATAAAAACCGTCTCTAAATCGTGGTACATAAGAGACCTTCCGAAGTAAACACCGAACTAAATGCGTGTGCTTTGATATATACCAGAGTTTTACATAAGTTTTGGTGTTTACAAGATTATTTTTATTTTTCGAATTAATTAAGGTTCTTAATTTGTTTAACTTGATTTATGAATTCCTGGAAAAGTCTCGCTACTGACCATAATTGTGGTCATTTCGTTTAATTAAAACTTTTGTTGTTAATTAGATACATCGTTGCAAATAGCGGCGATATTTCGTCTTTCGGATATTTAGCACTGTCTCACATTCACAAATTATACATACGCAAGGGAAATTAATTGCTACATATTTAGTAAGTCATTTTATAATTAGACACACTAATTTATTACAACTATTGCCACTTTTATTTGTTTTTAATGCAAACGGCGGAAAGTCGAATGGTGTTCTTTATCGAGGAATCCAGCGTCCACCATGAAATGCTAATAACAACGAAATTAATCGCGACGCAAATTAATGCAACTGTTGGTTTTTGAGTTACTTTTTTGCGTCATCGTTTAACTTTAATGTGCAAGCGGACAGAAAACCACGTCTTGACCGCAAGAAGTTCTTTTATAGACTGAAGTCTCTAGCAACTCAACTTGATTCTTCAACTGGAGATTAACAATGATGTAGAGAGGGACGAGAGACATACTTGACATATTTGGCTGAAGAGAGACGAACCTAGCGCAGTATTTGTCTCGAAGGCAGAAAGGGATGGCGTTCGCAAATGAAAAGCTGAAAGGAGATGAAGGAAAAATAGTAGACTAGAAGGTGCATTCAATGGAGATGGATTTATTGGTCGCGTTTAGTGGGAGGGAGATAAAGAAACGAGGTATATTTCATTGTGTGTATGGCACTTCGAAGGTCGAAAAGGATGCTAGACTTTGTTTGCTTACTAGAAAATAATCGGCCATCGTGAAATTTATGAGAATTTTGAATAAGCCACTATTTCAGCTTCAATCAATTCCTTTGGAACTCTAATTTGTCATCATTTCACGGTAAAATAATTAAATTACTAATATATACCTTAATATATATATTCATAATATATAATTAAGTTTAATAAATACTACTTAGTTGTGGTGGTCTTCATTAAACCACATACTATTATTTTTATTGTAGTTTCACTGCTAGTGTATATTAAAATGTCTGAGAAAGTATATTTTATTTACCAGCAGTTTTACCAGTTTAACTAAAATAAAGGTTAACGTTTCAAACTGTATACATAATTAAACAAAACCTAAGCTTTATCTTATCTTATATATGTATTACCAGCGAGATTTGTGTTAATAATGCTGTGTTTATACTATATCCTCCAGGAAATTATTTCTCGTTTAAAAGTATTTGTTTCGGCTTATTTTTTAATTAACCGGCTTATTAATACTCGTATATGGACAATAATAAACCTAAAGAAATTAAACCTAAAGGAGTTTTACGGGTGCTACGAATTACCGGTATAATAAAAGATAAATTCTCGGAGACTTCAACGCTCCATTAGACAACGAACCTTAAGTAACTGTCACTAACGTTGCGACTGTTACTGTTTCCCCATATGTATAAGGATATGTTGTGCAAAAAATCATTTTATTGATTTGGTATTTATTACACAACTGTATTTTGTGAAACCAGTTTAACGTATAATTTTACCAGTTCGGAATTACCCCTCCAAATGTTAAAATTTTATTGTTAGGGGTTATAAGTAGAGTTGGGCAGATATGCCGTGAAGATAGACTAGATAGACTATAGCCTTCAATATATGCACGAATATGCAGTAACCTATTGAGATATGCACTTATGGATGCACTAAAAACAAATATTATTTATATTAAATTCCTAAAAATTGTGTATGGCATAATACAATAAATTTACATTTACTTTAATTCATAAGTTAAAGCAAGTTTTGATTCCAATGCTATCGTATTTTGTTAAAAGAGAAATAATACAATTATCGGTCTTCGGTATTTTTAATTACAAGCATATACAAAAAGGAGCATACAACACATAAAAAAATGTTCTTGAAATTTGAAACTCGATTGACGAAAAATAGAGAACATATAGGAGAAATATAAAAAACAAATTTTGCATACAATATTCTATTTGCAATCTATTCTTTATAACTTCTTCCTACATTCTTCCTACATCACACGATAATACTGGGCAATATTTAAACAAATGTGATTTCTTTACACCTAAACATTCGTCGTTGAAGTCGTTGTTTAAAAATTTCCATTTAAAATATTTTTATCAATTTTAGAGTTGTTTTTCTGATTTAATCGTCAATTTTGTTACTAATTTTTTTACATATTTTACTTTTATTTTTATTGAGGAATGAACGAAAATTTTCGAATAATTCCAAAGATTCCAGGAGAAGCAGGGTTTATTTTTCCAGGATATTAATAACATTGGGAATTTCAGAAAAATTAGCCTTTATGTAGGATAATTGAGATTCTAATTCAGAATTTCAAAATACCTTGACAATCTGCCACAGACTGAGCACAACTAGAAACAAAAGAGTTAACAACAATTTTAAAATCACTATCGTGTTCACGATAAAATAGAGCGACCTTCAGTCCATGTTCCCCATCTGGTAAGGATTGGCTGTGGAGGTAAGGGTACATCCTTAAACCGTTCTTTGTAAACTTCGACGCCAATTGGTGATTTTAGGAATACCTTCTTCCCGTTATTAATTAGTTTATTCGCCAAAGGAAACTCGCCTCTAATTAGTTCGGCCACTCTTTTCATTGCATGAGCCAAACAGGTCAGTTGAATTATATTAGGAAAAAAAATGTTTAGGTTTCGACCATCTTTCACCATGTATGCTGCACCATTCTGCATCTTGTAAGCTCTACGGAAAACATTTTTGCAGTTACTATGGAACACTATTAAAAATATTTATTACACAATTATTATTATCTAGGCCAGTCGACGCTTTTGACAACACAAATAAACTATTAAACAATTCATTTCCACACCACCATGAAGTAGAGCTATTGGCGCCTTTTTTATGTAGAATCCCTAACATGCCTAATCCACAGTTGAATAAAGCAGTATCTAAACACAAATTATTTACGAAGAAAAGGAACAAAAATAGCGGACAGAAACTAATCAGACTTCAAAATTTTCTGTAAATTAATGGAACTGTTCAAAACCCCAGCAACATTATGACATTCTGCACATCTCACTGCAATTGAATAGCATTGGAGCATGTGTACGTTTAAATTTTCAGCCGTTTGGTCTATCTATACGATTTGCTAAATCGTCCACATTGTTGACTGGGGTAATATATACCAAATTCTTCAGAAAACCACATAAATAGATATCTAAGGGAGTTAGATCAGATGACTTTGGCAGTCAGGCTATAGCATCCTCACAACCAATCCACCGATCGGGCAAAATGATTTTGAAGGCAGTCTCGAACAATGATTCCATAATGGGCTGGAGCTCCATCTTGTTGGTACCACATATTTTGTCTAATTATTAGTGGAACATTTTCCAATGGTATTTGAAAATCTTCATTTAGAAAATGTAGGAAAATGTCAGTATTTGGCAGAATCAAAGGACTAATTAAATAATTATTTACCATACATGGTTATTACGAGTAAACCTCCGATTTTTAAGGGCGTATAATTGTGGAAATAAGCATATAAAACTTGGACATACATCTCAATAATTTCCATAAATAAGTTCATGTAGGTAAGCGGGAATAGGCGCAAATGAGTTTTTATAGGAACATATAAATAGAAGTTTAATTGTGAAAATGTATTTATATAAAAATTACTAAAGATAATATGAGAATTATTAATTAATTATTTAATAAGAATATACAAAATGTCAGTAACATTTGAAATTTTACTTTGAACGGAATGCAGGTATTATAGGTACACCGATTAATGTCTTATAAAAGGGCTATCTTTGTGCTGATACTGTTACTAACACTAAACTTATAAATTGAAAAAAAGAGAAGCTATGCTTCCGGTGAAAATTACAGAGTTGCATTTGGGGTTCCCTACTTCCTGTTTAAAAAACAATTCTTGCTGTATCAATAAATTCTTTGCATATGCTTCGGTAGTAAAATTTTTATCATCAGCTTTACAGCTCATAGCATTTCAAAAGAAAAAGAGTGGGACGGATGGTCTGTACTAGTGCTGGCAACCGGATTCGGATTTTCGAATATCCGGATTTTTTTTAGACGGATATCCGGATATGGTCTATACTAAGTATCCGGATACCGGATTATTCTGATTTATTTTTAGAAAATCCGAAATCCGGATTTTTTCATAACATTCAAAAATCCGAAGTCGGATTTTCGGATATTCGGTATCTTTTAGACGGGTATTCGGAAATAATCTACGCTAAGCATCCGGATACCGGATTTATGTTTTCACTTTTTAAAAGTGTAATGATGATTTAGAACTTTCTTTCCATTATGTCAATTAAACAAAAATGTGTCATTATGATGCTGCATACTGCCGTCAAGCAACACTTATAGGACAAACTGATACGTATTACGCATTTAGCTTTGAAGCATCCGCAATTCTAGTATACTGCTTTCACGTTCAATGAAATTGCAAGAAAAGCAAGCTAAATCAGTAACTACTAAATACAGGATATATAAGCTTAAAACATTCCACTGGCCATTTCGGGAAATTTTCGCTTCGTTCATAAACATCTGTAGAACATCCGGCAGTTTACAATAAGTAAGTGTTATAAAAAATTAAAAACCTTAAGTGGCGGCACTGCTTAGTGTTTACAATCGCCCTTTATGTAAAAAGAAGACCCAGTGTGCCTAACCGCACTAATCCTCAGAAAACAGTAATTTCTCTGGAATGCATTTGGGTAGGTATTTACTATTTACTATTTAGGTAAGTACTTAATTTATTGTACGGGTTTGAATGAATATTTACCTGCAACTAGAATTTAAAAACTTTCCTTATGGGAAAAGCCGTTCAGAATATTCATTTTACTTTCGAGTTTTTAGTTACATGCTCAACAACCGTTTTTATAAGTCATCAAAAATGTTACTCGTAAATCACTGCTAAAAAACAACTATTAATTATTTATAGTTGGCCAGAGTTGCATAC
>JABXWE010029355.1:0-11441 GCA_014611495.1 Limonius californicus | reverse complement strand
CAGCATGATTCAATGTCGGTTGAGGAAGATTTGGTAACACATCAATAAATTTACGACATTGGACATGCAATTTACAATATTTAAATAAGGTACTTAATATTTTTATACTGCATTATTAAGTAGGTACGTACATTTTTTATTATATCATAAAAAAATCAAGATTTGGAAAAGTGTGCTTATTGAAGTTAAAAGAGGAGAGACAATGTATATCTTTAATTACAGCTAAGTTTCATGATGCTAGTTTTAAAATATTATGAATGGGATTCAATATATACGCATGAATAGCAACGGCACCCATATGTTTGGCAACATTGCTTGGGTGCCAGTAATGCGCAAGGTATGAAAAATATACACAAGTGGATGCGACAATACTGCACTATACAACGGGTGCCACTGCAATAAAGATGTTTCTAAAAATTTATATATTGAATTTCTTTACCCCTCAACAGCGCCCGCTCTATGTCATTCATAGGTCAAGTTAAAAATAGCACATATACGCCGGGGTTTACAAGAATGAAGGTGGGTGCCGGAATACCTGAACCGTCTCCGGGTGCTACTAGGATACACCAACGCGTATATATATATATATATATATATATATATACCGAGTGATAACCACCAAACCTGGCCATAGTATGCATGTTTCAAAAAAATGTATGAGTTGCCTTGAAATATTTTTGTTTAATGTCATTTTGACAGCTTATTTTGAGTGATAACTACCAAACCTGGCCATAGTTTTTGCAAAATTTGTGTTGTCTACTTCATTAATTCCTACTGAACAGCACATAAATTTAATTATCATTAGTAAAATGGTCAAGTTATAATAAACATTTTTATTAACAAAATAAACGAAAACAAACTACATCAAAAATAAACACAATACTAGTTAGGTATTTACAGTAAATGTTCGAATAATCCTCCATTCTGGTTTAAGTAATAGTTCTTGTACTACTCATAGGATCCGCGGTTATCATTCCCAAAACTATTTCTTCCAAAGCATTATCGAAGTATCTTTTATTGCCTCCTCTGGACTTTGTTGCAACAGTACCAGTTTCCTTAAATTTTCTAATGCAATTATTTATTGTAGATTTCGACGGTATAGGTCGGTTATTGAATTTTACAGCAAATAAATCTCTCACTCTTCTTAGACTATTGCCAGAGTAAAAGGTTTGAACCATGAACACCCTTTCTTCAATTGAATAGTTCATGTTTATAACAAAACTTATAGCACGACTTATAACGCAATTTCATATACATATATATTTCAAAAATATTTCAAGGCAACTCATACATTTTTTTGAAACATGCATACTATGGCCAGGTTTGGTGGTTATCACTCGGTATATATATATATATATATATATATATTTATATATGTATATATAATAAATAAATTATCCAGGATCGACCCTCGAGTCAGCTCCATGTCAGCTGATGATGATGATGATGATGATGATGACTTAACTGATAAACATATTTTTTTAATCAAACAAATCTATTGAAACGTATTAGTACATCTGTTAATTATTTCATAAACCTATTGCTACTCACAAGATTTCTTCTAATTGCTAGAAAATGTAGAGTAAACGATTTGGAAGGTTTTTATAAGGTGCTAGAAAACGTTAAAACAATAGTGAAAATAATTTTGCCGCTATATATTTACAGCTTTTATTACTATTCAGTTTGAAAAGAACTTTTTTATAGCCAGATATAAGCATGAAACTTGAATAAATATTTTTGCTACCGTTATTTCAATGCTCCGGTAGTTTCAATATTAAGCTCGACATGCAAATTCTCTTTCTGAAACGGCTAATTAAAGGTTTGGTTTTTGCTGCTACAATTTCGCTTTTCTCGGTTCTCGTATTATATTTCAGTTATTCCAAATTTAGCACCACAACGAAAACCTGTATTTTAACATTAATTTAAGTGAATGTTACGACTTTCGGTTACTTACAAACTAGTTGGTTTAAAAGTAGTTTTTACCACTTTCCGCGTTACAGTTTACTAATGTTTATATTTTATTTTCAGGTGAGTGACAGTAAAAGAACTGGTATTCCTTGATTGCCTCATGGAAGCCTGCACTTCCCAATATTCTCTATAAAAACGTAGCGATGATTCCGCAGTTTGGTGGTAAGTCGAAGTAGATATTATCATACGTGTGCAGAATACAAAACTAGTGCGTGCACCGAATGTTATAGTTAGTCTGTTTGTAAACATCAAATGGACGTGTTAACTTGTCGAGGGGATTGCTAAAGGCAGTGTCCACACTAAGGTTTGCTTTTGTCAGTTTACCTAATGTGTTACCGTGGAAGGTGTTGTTTAGTCACTAGCAATTAAACTTGTACAACAGTGTAACATGACAAAATTTCCATGCCCGCAAAACATGTTCCCATTAACCTAGGTTTACCTACTCCACCAATAATAACCACAGTGGGCTTTGAGTGCTAACGTTGAATAATAGCATTAATTTAATATACTAATGAAACCGAAACGAGGAAGGAAATGAATGGAGATCTCTACGCAACTCAGGAAGAGCGGTCCCTGCTTTTCCGACACCACCACTAATCAATTTCTAAGGGTTAGAAAAGTGAAACATCAAATCATAGCATGTCCTGGTATGTCTTAGTCAGTTTAGAAAATCTGCAAAGTAAACATTTTAATAAATAGCAGAATTGCATATACCTAAAATACTGGATGTAAGAAAACTACAATTGGGCAACTGTTAAAGCCGACCCTGAAAATACAATACAAAGTGTTATGGGGATAACAATTTAATAGAGTTAACCTTTTTTTGGATTATCTCATTGAAATCTGGGATACGGGCCTTCGAAGGTCCAAGTGTGTTATCACTAATACAAGCAAGTGTTTTTTAAGTAGAATATACAGAGTGGTTCCATTACCCAACATATATCTGTATCTTTAAAAAAAGTGATTCAAAATTGATAAGGTTATTTGAATAATTTGATCTACGATTTGGCACAATTAATTGTTGTTAACGGTTACAAAGAACTTCATCACATTATTTTTATCTTGAAGTGCTATAAACAAGCATTGTCCTAAACTAAACAATATAATTTAGTTAGTAAATTCATAACCGTAGGCTTTGATTGATTCTTGTTTAGAGTAGTAAACGTCTACAACAATTCAAAGTGAAGTGTTTAATGCGTTTATTTTAATATACTGTTTAACATTTTGATTTAATACAGAAGTGTTATATTTCCAATATTATATAAGTATTACTTAATCCAAAAGGCGGTTTTAAGGTGGAAACAAGAGCATTTTTATATTTATAGATCTGCCTCGGTATTTCCTGGCCATGTTTTAGCGGACTTCTTGTTTCATATTGATTTCAATAAGGAAAGTATTTTATCACAAGATTTCCTTAATTTAAAGACGTAGGTATTTCATGTTGTCACAAGAATTTTATTAACATGAGTTATCTGCCATGCAACCACTGCAAACGAGATTAGAAAATGCGAACATTGCGGCCTTTTCCAAATAGAACACTCACTGTATCAACGCATCTGCAAATATTTTATTATGGAAAAAGGAAATATCTCATAATTTATCAATGTGTAATTCGGTTGCCAGGTATAATCAATGATTTATTTTTCTGAACATTCGAGGAGCAGCCAAACAAATAAAGTTTTTCGAAACACCCTTTTGTTACAGCTAGATTTCTCAGAATCTTCATAAAAGCAATACTCTAAGAATAGGAAGAAACTAAGGCCTGCCTAAAACTATGCGGCTGGCGTATTATGAATTATAATAGAAACTATTTCGGAAATTATATAAGAACTGGTTCAAACATTATAAACTTCCTTGCTGTAGGCTCTAATACAAAGAGAGCTTATTTGTTTTGTCCTAATTAGTATTTCCTTGTTAATATTGTGTTTTGCAATAAGTGTGGGAATATAGCTCAAATTTGTTAATGGTGTATTCATGTGAACGGTAAGATTACGGAAACGACTAAATCGATTTAAACATTTACCAGCCAAATAAGTTTTTATGGGAAATTTGGAACGGGAAAACGGAAGATAGATGTATTTTTTGGGAACTTTTCTTTTCTAAAAGCTTAAGCATAAATTTAAAAAATACTAACGGATAGAAAGTGCTAAAATATAGCGATTTTCCTTGAAATTCTGTACCACCAAAAAAGTAAGCCTTTATGATCAATAATTCCACTCAAGAACTTTTAATCCAATTAGGTACCATAAAAATTTTAAGCAACAATTTTTTAAATGGCGCTGTTGATTTTAAGTGTGGTTTATGAAGTGTGATATAGATCTATGTGTTCCTCTTTATTTATAAATGTAGTTCAACCGGAGGATTTTTCAGTTGTTTTAAAAATCTCGTGTTTAATGATCGTTTAAATAGCAACTAGTACACCAATATACTTGATCTTGCTCGAATAGGTCTTCAGTTTTAACTTAATAATAAAACTACTGTCAAGAGGGCAACACGCTTAAAAATTAAACAAATTTCGAATATGTACTATATTTTTAATTTTAGTTAATGGTTGAGATGTGGTAAAGATCTCGAGCTACTATTCGTCTTTGAGGGTTTCTTCAAATCTAAAAATCTTTTACACTGTATATGCAGATTCTGATATTTTTACAAAATGTGAGTGCTGTCCGCCCATTTACTCACCACCGTTGCTCGCCACCGTTACTCGCCACCGTTACTCGCCAACGCTGCTCGCCACCGTTTGCTCACCAGTCTCTATGCTCGACAACTATTTGCTCGCCGAACAAATGCTCGGCAGGCAATTTATTCTTAAATTCTTAGGTCGATTTCTCTAAACATTTATAAAAGTCCTTAGAGAGATTTTTTTTAATAAATAGAAATGTAGACACGTTTTTGAGCGTTATTGTATTGCAGATTGAAAACCTTCCATTTTTCAATAGATATATTCTTAAAAAATGTTTGTTTATTATTATTATACACAATATTATTGATTAAAAGCTACTCAACCATTCGTATGGAGTAACTATTTTACGGGCGTTATATGGGAAACTTAAAGAAAAATCATTTATATTTTTTTAAATCCGAGTGTTTATCAAAAAATCACTAGATTTGTGTTAGCTTTTGAGTATGAAAAGAAGTAATTTCAAAAAAGAACATATATAACTTCTGCTTTCAGTTCACATCTTTTTGGAAAGATTATTGAATTTACACTGACATACACGCGTCGATACACATTTTGTAGAAACAATAGCTGTGGATTTTTGATCTATAAACGAATATTTCGTTGAAATATCAGAATCTATTTTAAAATATGATACCCTCCCTATACATATGGTATCGGAAGGGTGAAAGTAAAGGTTTTAATTATGAATCAAAATATATACTAAGTTATTTTACAAACGAAGGTTTCTAAAAAATTCAAACTCGTTTTTCTTGCGTTGGTACAATTATATTTAGTACTGCGAACAAATTCGCTGTCGTGCAACCGGATGGCGAACAACTATCTTAGCGAGCATCTTTGCCAGCAAGTAGTGGACAATCGAGTTATAAGCTATATATCAGTAGCGAGCAAACGACGGTGAGCAAGTGATGGCAAGAAAATTATCTAGAACCCTGGGAACCTTAGAGTATTCATACAGATATAATGTTATAAGTATTAAAAATTACTAGCTGTACACAGCTGTGCGTGTTTCCCTAGAAAATAACTTTCTGGAGATATGCAGCTAATAACAGAATGATTTCTTATTGAGATAAATCTATTTGTTTTTAATAGAGCATCTTATATATTTATGCTTTTATGAATTGTCCTCTACTGTATTGTTTAATGGCACCACGCAAATGTTGCGGATGATAATATTTGTTTGTTTACAAATATTTGTTTTTAGAATACGAAAACTTATTCGAGTGGTTTAGTCAATCCGTTTCCAAGGCGGTAAGTTGTATTTACCGTTCACCGGCTGTTAGTAAAAAAATGGGAGGTACCCATAAGTAGAGCTGTATTATTTTATAAAGGACCTGTCACGTGCCCACCATACAGAATTAGGTAATAAACCAAAGGTAACTAAAAGTTCAGTTGTTACTTCTAGATAATGTTATCTGAATTTGTCATTGCATTAGGTTTACTTATGTACTGATCTTTGATAATATTGGTGTGCAATTAAGTCAGTTTGTATTTAATATGTAGATTATTTGAAGTATAGTAAATACCCTGCAAGATGTTTAGCTCGTTTGTTGAATAGTTATGTGGGAGCAAATTGTACAAAACATGAAACTCAGTGCTACAACTAATAAAAAGTGGAAAACACTACAGGTATTCCAACTTCAGATAGAGACAGATCTTTAATCAAAGTCAGGAGCTTTGTATACGTGGACATAACTTGAAATATCACAGAAAGGTAAAAGAAAAAATTACCGGGGGGCCTCATCTGACCTTTCCCATATTTTCAAAAGCATATTTATATCCGATCATTCTATTCTCAGCAGCTAGTGGTTGGTCTCCATGGGCATCAGCGATTTCATTCTCTCACGGCCATTTTTATGAAACAAATAAAGTTTCCAGATCAGCCACCCACGAATCGACTTAAGGAGTTGAGTTTTTGATAGTCAAGTCCCGAATTTCCATTTCCAAATAATTTTCCAACCAGTAAACTAAACCGTGCTCGTTGGTTAACAGAAATCATTTCAAATGCATTCTATCCTTATTAGTTTTCAATAAAAACGTGGGGAGGTAACTTTTACTTAGGAAAGCTGTTACTTCACTGGATTTTGGTTTTAGTCACTGGGAGTTGATGCTTAATTAAAAATGTTTGTTATTTTTCAGATAATGTATCTTAAAATCTCCGTAATTTGGCTTTTACGTCATATTCTGTATGATTTATGGTAATAAATGACACTACCGACATGTTCCATGTTTGTAAAAACGCATTTTACGATTTTGTTTCCATAATACAAATTTTATTAAAATTTCATGGACCGGCCTGTGCTTCATGAAAATGCAAAAGTATCAAACATAACGGCTCTGCTGGATCGCGAGCAATGCAAGTAAACCTCAGATGCTTTCCTTAAATATGGTAGCTGCGGAAATTACTTTTTCCTAGTCTCTATATATGCATGTGTACTATATCTTGCGCCTTCTGACAGGAAGATATATTGCGCTCTATCCAAATTCAGAATACATTTTCTACACCATCGCACGTGCGCTGGAAAACAGTAAAATTAGTTAACGTGTTGATTGGGCGAAAGCCATGGAAGCAGGGCGGGCGAATCAAAAGTTAGGCGATTACGTTAAATTCGTGTAGGTGTTATCGTGTCATTCACATTCCAAGAAAATGCCGGCGTGTTCGATAAACATTTGCGTTGCCTCTTTTACGTCCTTTTAGGAGACGCCGTCAAATGGAAATTTCATTATTATGTTATCACTTGCGAACAATATAAATGCACGTTGCCTGCTTTAGGTGGGTGCATTAACAAACAGCAGGAAAACATAAAGGTACATACATTCAAACTTGAAAGGTGGAAGGAAGTATAAGTTATCTGGCTTCCTACGTGGGGTTTGAGGAAATGCATTTATAAAACGCAAAGTCAAGCGTAGAAACGCAGACACAAACTACAATAGTGTTATAAATGCATGCTAAGCACCGAGTTCACGATGCATTATGTGGGCTAATGCGAATTTATGAAACTGCAGTTACATAGTTGTGTAATATTCAAATCAAACTTAATGGATGTAAAACCCCATCTGCTGTTAGGTTTTTAATTAGTCCATATGTTTTCAACATAATCCTTTTTGTCCAACTTTTCGAGTTGAAAGCTTTTGAGGCAGACGAATGTTCAATTATTGGAAAACACTTAAAATCGTTTCATTTTCCATTCATTTATTCGAAATGCGAAATTGTATAAAACTGTCGGTTATAATCAATTATATTGATATCCTTTATTTTGTGTATATCGGTTGTTTTTTTACAATTATTATTAAAAATGTAAAAATAATATAAAATGGCATATAAAATAAACGATAAAAACTTTCGTTCGACGTTCTCTAATTTTGAAATTTTCTAAAACACATTTTCAACATTTTCTTAGATATCAAAAGGTCCCGACATTCATACGCTATAAAATCTCCGAAATCTGTGTTAGGTTTGGAAATTGTATTTTCAGAATAAATGATTCGTTGACCGGCGGGGAAAGACGTTACATTGGCCCGGAAAAACACGTCTTACCCCGACGGCGATTCAGAGGTGAATGAATAATTCAATTATTTAATCGAATTTAGAAGCTTACTTTTACTTGACAACCAATGAAATTATAAAGATTATGACAGATGGGAGAACTGTCAAGCTGTCAAATGTCATTTTTAAAAATATTATTAATTTACACAACAAATCTTTTAAGTTTAACTTTTAGATGACACTTTTGCCCAATTAGCATTTAAGCCCCCATTATAATATCACAGCTATATATATATATATATATATATATATATATATATATATATATATATACATAAGTTTTGTATCATGTGGCACCCGCTATACCTAATGACCACGTGGCACCCTGTGTATATATTTTAATTATACACGATGATATTCTGGCACCATTACATAAAGCTACAAAGTGGCACCAAACTGTATAAAATTAACGTTAATGACGGTAAAACAGGCACCCAGCGTAGTTGCCAATGTGAGGCAGATATATACATGCGCAAGTGTTGTATCAAATTGGTGTCCCCGAAAATATTTACAATGCTTTCTTATGGAAGCAGTCGCCAGTTTGCATTTAAATATTCCAACTTGTTGGCTTTATACCTAGCTATCTATGAGAATTTATGAATAGCACTTTTTAAATATAATGGCCGTTTCTCTGAAAGAATTTCATAATACGAGACCGGATTCAAGATCAAGTTGACCTTCTTGCCTCAAGTCACATCATGATATATGATATAATCTGTCATTTGAACGTTCGACAAAGTTAATTTTGGCAAATGTTGTAGATTGTAAATCTTGATATTACTTTCTTGTAGCTTCTTCTTAGCGTGCTTTATTTCGTACGAGACGTAGCGATCTTCTTTCGTATGCCTGGGTAGCTCGTTTTTAGAATGCCATAGAGGACCTACAGCATAACGTAGGTTCGGAAACAATGCAAAGTGTAAGCACTTCTACTGGAAGGAAGATTTACTAGGCCAATTTGCATTTGCCTTGCAAGGGAGAACAGCCGTTAAAGATCCGATGTTCCGATACTGGGAATTGAACCCAGCACCTTCAGCGTAGAAGTCTAACGTGCTAACCTCTAGCCCACGATCGCCTTTGTAGCTTAACTGAACCCATAAACTTAATATAAAAATCAGCAAATTATGTCGGAGTTATGGATGACTTTTCTTAAACGGCAGTACAAACTCGTAATATTTTAGTTTAAAGCATCGTAATTTTGAAAGTGTACATAATATAACAATAAAATCGATTAACTGAAAGAATATTGCAATTAAATGTGATTAACTCTAAATTGAATGGTGTACATTTCTCATAAGAATGCATTACGAATTAAAAAGGAGAGGAACAATAAGTGGGAAACGTCTAATTTTGATATATTGGTAATCTCGCCATCTACTAGGTCGCTGTGATATCCTTTTATGAAACAATAATTTCTACTTTGCAAATTCAAAAAAGAAACTATTAAAAGGAAGTTCCTAATTCGAATAGTGTTAGTGAGAGTTGTAAAATTCATGCCGGCTTCGGGGTGCCCGGTGAATCCCCAAGTTATCGTCCGCGTCATAGTGTATTTTGCCTCCGCTACTAAGCTATACCAAACCAGGGACGCTGTATGATGTCCAAATTCAAGCAGCAGCAAAACAACCACAACAAAATCAATATCCACAATTACATCAACAACAACCAGAATATAACATTATAAGTTATAACCCTCCTGCAACAACAAAATGCTTTCCTACAACAACAAAATATACAGTTACAGCAGCAAATAGATAAACACCAACAAGCCATATTGGAATTGAAACTAGAAATCAGACTGCTTGGAGAAGAGATGAACCATGCAAAACCCAAACAATAATGGCTCAATTATACAAAACAGCATTATGTCACGCAAACGGTGTCACAAGTCACAAATGTGAAATAGAATTAATTCTAGCCCTACGTAAAATCGATATTTTGCTTATATCCCATCTAACATCTAGCACCAGCTTCAAAATACTGCATTACATAACATACAACACAGCTCATCCCAACGCAGAGCGAAAGGCCAGACCCGGTGCAGCAGTTATAATACGACATAGTATTAAGCACCATACCCTGGATAAAGTTGAAGAAACATATCTCCAGGCAGCAAGCGTAGTTATAGAAGATTGGCATGGCCCACTGATAGTAACCATTTACTCTGAAACAAAGGAAAAGGAACAGGCAGCAAAACTGCAATCTCAAAAAAAATTTGTCATTTTACAAAGAATTAATAAATGCAGATTAATCTAAGGCTTTCACTCAAAACGACGGAAGAACTGGAAACCGAAGTACAAAAATTCACTGAACTTATACAAGAAGCTGCTTGGGAGGCAACTTCAGCTCAAAAATTACAGAAGCAAAAAACAACCGGCTATCCAATAAACATTCTGGGAAAATAGTAGAAAAATTAAGACTTCGGAAAATGTGGCAAACGTCAAGACATCCACAGGATAAAATTAACTATGATCGAGCAGTCAGACAACTGAAAGAATTCCTAACAGAACTCGAGAACAACTCATTCCAGGAATACCTTGAAAGTCTGACACCATCAGCTGACACAGAACACTGGCAAGCAACACGGAAATTGAAATAACCGAGAGTACACATACCACCCATAAGAAAACCAAAGGGTGGATAGGCCAAAATTGATAAAGAAAAGGCTAACACCTTTGCTAATTACTTAGAAAATGTTTTTAAACCACTTCCAGGCGCTTAAGAAGATGAAGAAAATGAAATTCAAATGTCCTAGAAAAACCAGAACAATCAACCGAACTTATACGCTTGGTAACATCAAATGAAGTAAAAGACATAATCACGAAAGACTTCAATGCAAAGAAAGCGCTCCCAACCGCAGAATACCAAATTGCTGGGAGTTCAGTCATGTTTTCAACAAACCGCGTTTGACTATTACAGTTCCTAGCAGTTGTATTGCTTATGAACGTGCAAATGTACAAAATTTGAAAGAAATAGAAGGCATTCTTCAGTTAGTAGAACATAGTGCTTCAACAAGTACAAGAAGAATTTCTACGCGAATCGGTGTTCCACAACAGTATGGCGAACATTACATTTTCATGGCTTGTACCCTTTTCATCTACAACGTGTACATCACCTTCATACAGGAGATGAAGCCAGACGCTTGATATTTTGTAGGTGGGTAATTGCTAATCGCGGAGTAATTTCATCAACATTGTTCACTGACGCAAATTTCACTCGTAACGCTATCAACAATAGCCGTAACTCACATCG
>JABXWE010029354.1:0-26560 GCA_014611495.1 Limonius californicus | reverse complement strand
TCTGTGGCACTCTAAACGCGCAACACAGGCATAGGAGAGAAGATCGCTACGTCTCGTAAGAGACAAAGCACCCTAAGAAGAAGATGGTGATTAATGAATTAAAATCCTAGAAGCTGGACCTGAATTCCATTTATAGGCAAGTCATGTCACCTTTTATAATATCTTGTTGTGTTGGTTACTTTTTTATAAAGAAGTTTTTAAATATAAGTCATTCTTTGTGTACAGGACACCATAGCATATGCCTCAACTGCAATTCCAGTCAAACAAGAAACAACTCTGCTTTTATGTGACTCTAAAGAAAACTTCCACAAAAGAAACAACCCTTAAAATGTGATTTAATATGCATGTATCCTTTATTTATATAAAAATAGTCAATTACGCTACGCAAAAACCATCACAATATATATATACATACATATTGTTACATTTTAATTAATTGGGAAGAAAGAAAATAAAATAGATAGATCAAATTAATTATTAATTTAATTGAATTTTCTTGCATACTGCAATCATATTTATCATTTGAATGAAGACTGTAACAAATAATAATAATTGGGCGCCAGGTGACAAATTAAAAACTTGCCTCCAAATATTAACTTTAAAATATACCATGGTATAGCTCTCGAGCATGATTACTTCGTCACAGATGTCGGTCCTTAACGTTTTGGAATTCTATGAGAAAATGGACATATAAAAAGTGTAACCAAATACGCGGCGAATTTCAGTTAATTCAACAGGTCAGCCGTTCTGCGTATTAGCCTATAAATGCCTTATAAACTCTTAACACAGTTTTAAATATCCTCTGATGTTTCGTCTGTTCTATGATGTCCTCGCATTTCCTGCATAGGTATTTAATGTTTGGTTTACCTTATTTTGCAACCTCTTCATCCATATGTGAATATTTTTTTAGGTCCGACGTTGACCTTTAAAACAGTCCTTAGGTAGAATGCACTAGCGTCCCAAAACTTCGATGCTCAGCTATTCTTCTTCAAACTTCGAACTGGATTTATATTTCTCGAAATTTACCTTTGTAAGTTTAACTAGCTCACTCTTTATTTAAAGAAACTCGTTTTTTAAACTTTAACCAACGTATTTTATTATGATAAACGAAGAAAATTAATTTTAAATTACAGGAACAAAACAATGCGTGTACTCTCACGTAATTACAAAAATGCTCTCGTGTTCATTGTTGTATCAACAAAACTCCTTAACAACGGACAAAATCTCCTTAACAACGATGCCAAAATTAAACAAATATAATCAAAGGATACTTGGATCAAAATACAAAATTGAAATTCTTATGTTGACAGATAAACACTAAATATAAAAATGTTCATAATTTATCGGCCTCACTGTCCAAATATGTTTTGACTTTATAAACGCGTTATACAAATCCTAAATTAACCTCTAAAACACATTTTCTACTTCACGAATGCCCAAAAACATATTTCCAATAATTGCTCCGATAATGCAGCAAATTCCTTCGTGGTTTATAAAATATCAGAGCTAAGCTTAAAATTGAGTTCGAGGCAATTTATATTATCTTTCTACATGTGTATCTTTACATATTATATAAGTTTTTAGATAAGAATATTTAACAATAATTCTTTTTGTCATAGGTTTATATCAACATACGAGTTTGGTAGTGTTGCCAACCAAGCAAGAAGTTATCTGCGTTATGGTCTGCCCTTTATTATTTATCACAAAGAAACCGAATTCTAAGACATCATAATAATGAACGAGTATCCTGATAAAAATGACATCGAACGAGCTAACGAGTCAAAATTTATAACAATATATAATAGAATGTTCACTTTAAATTGTTCACCAATGGGGTGATTCATTTTTACTATAAGAGAGAGAAGGCAATTTAACTAGGAAATGGTTATTTGTCCAGACCAGACTATCGTTATTCTAGAAAATTCGAAGCTTAAATAATACAACTACAAATAAATATCTTTTTTTTTTTATTAAAGTTAGTGCAGGTTTACAATCTACTCTAAAAATATATATCTATGTATATACAGAGTAATAATAATAATAAGTAAATGATTTGAAAGTTATTTGGCTTGAACTGGGCACCATCCATTGACGGTTCTCCAATCTTTTCTAGTTAGCTAGGTCTTCTGGCCATCTTCTCTTCAGCCTTCTTTCTACTGGGTGCTGATGGTATAGTGTACTTACAAGTTGGTTGCTATGATCAGTACTGCGTTGTTTGGCTTTGTTGGCATAGAAGCTGATTACATCTTTGATGAACGGTATACTAAGGTCTTCATGGATAGTTTGATAGGATACAAACCAAGGGGCGTCCGTCATCATGCGAAGTGTTTTTGATTGGAAGGTTTGTAAGATTTTGGCCTTGGATGGCGTGCTACATCCCCAGAGCTCTATTCCGTAAGTTCAGATAGGTTCTAGAATAATTTGGCAAATGATTAATTTGTTTTCGAGCGATAATTGTGATTTTTTACCAACCAGTACATTTGTTTCACTTTTAAATTTAGTTGGACCTTTTTGGCCTTAACCTTCATGTGCATGCACAATTTTTATTCCTATTGCGCATAGTAAGGTACCCGGGTACCTACATTTGGTTTTCATAAGGAAATCAATGTTTTTTGTTTTATTTTATCAGAATCTAGTTTATTAGGTACGTTTTCTTTTTAAAATATCTCTATAATAATTGTAATGCCATTTTGCGCCCGACCGGGAAGTTCCAAATATTGTAGAAAGTCCCAAGAAAGATTAAAATTTCTAATTATATAGTCATTACTAATTGTTGAGTAATGGGGGGTAATTATCATTTCAATAGATTACAAAGCCAGAACAATGCCTCGTAATTTAAAATTTCAAATTAAATAGCTATTACTAATGGTTGTGTAATTAACTTTTCATTATAATTTGGTTCCAAAATGAAATTTCTGCAAATTACCTAATGTTAAGTTCTTTTCCAAAACGTTTATATTCAATGCAAAAGAGCTCTTCAAACCAGTAATATTCTTTACTTTGAAGTGTAAAGTGCAACCATTTTGGTGTAAATCTGTTATCGTAGTGATTTAGAAAAATGAAAGATTTATTGGCAGCGGAATATAAAAGGTATGTTTTCAATATTTTGTAATTAGTGGGATAGTCCTTTAGAAAGGTATTTTTTATTTCTAGGCTTTCTTATGAACAGCAACAGAAATATTTGGCATCCCTACTCGGCGATGAACAGTCTGGTAGTAGTAATGCTGAATATAACGATGAGGAATCTGAGGACGAATGGCTCCCGCAGGAAGCAACGGATAATCTATCAGATCTATCTGACGTGGAAGATGTATATGGTGATGCTGATATACAGATAGAGTTGGAAGAAAATTCTTCAGGTAGCGAAGAGGAAGAGGCTGAGGACCAAAACGATGCTATGCCGGAATCTTTTCTGCTAGCTAAAGATGGTACGAAATGGAGAAAATCACCACCGACAACTACTCGTGTGCAAAAACAAAATATTATTCGCAAGAAGCCTGGTCCCGTGTCATCGACAAAATTGTTGTCAGTTGCCGATACATTCAAATGTATATTTTCAGTGATGATAATCGACATAATTGTACGAGACACCAACAGGAAGGCTAAAAGTGCCTACAAGAAGTGGAACACACAAAACCCCAATAAACGGAGTAAGAAGCGAAGAGATTTGAGTGAAGATGAATTGTACGCCTATATTGGAATCTTAATAACAATGGGTGTTCATCATTCTAATAATGAGCATATCAGAGTGCTATGAAAATCTGATTCATATCCGCTGTATAGGGCAACAATGGGAAATAACAGCTTTTGTGAGATTAGCAGATTCATTCGCTTTGATAACGATGCCACCAGAAACGAGCGCCTGAAATCGGATAAGGCAGCAGCCATTACAGATATTTGGTGGATGTTGAACTCCAACTTATAATCCAAATATGTACCATCGGAGAGTGTTACTGTAGACGAGCAGTTATTCCCATATAGAGGCAGGACTAGATTTACCCAATATATTCCATCCAAGCCTGCTAAATATGGCATAAAGATATGGTGGGCGTGCGATGCACAAACGTCGTACCCAATTACTGGCCAGATTTATACCGGTAAAGGTCCAAACGGTCCCGAAAAATATCAAGGCCAACGAGTTGTTAGGGATCTATGTCATCAATTCAAAGGTTCTGGAAGGAATATAACGATGGATAATTTTTCACTGCATTACCTTTGGCTCCATTATTACTCTCCTGGAATCTTTCGATCGTCGGAACTTTGAAACAAAATAAGGCCTGCATTCCAAAAGAAATGAAAAAAAGTAAGGCGAAGGTGGAAGAGTCTTCGATATTTGGGTTTAGCGAGGATGGCAAAATCACCATTTGTTCGTATGTACCGAAGAAGGAGCGGATAGTGACATTGCTTTCAACTATGCATAGTACCAACAATATTACTGGGCCAAAACAAAAGCCCGAACTAATAATGTACTACAATTCGACCAAGGACGGAGTAGACAACATGGACAAAATGGTTACCTATTATTCAACAAAACGTAAGACTTTGCGTTGGCCACATGCCATGTTTTACAACATGCTGGATGTAGCTGCTTTGGCAGCTTACGTTATCTATTCCGAAAATAACCCTGCCACTACCAAGTCAACCCATAGCAGAGGAACTTTCTTGGGTGATCTAGGAAAGCAATTATCGATGCCCGCAATTGAGCTGCGTTCAAAAACCCCAACCTTTTTGAAACATTTTTCAACCAGATCTGGGATAGAGGCAATATTAGGACATCCAGTTGTGGTTCTTTCAAATCCTACAACGGTAGCAACACCAAGGGACGCTTCTTCAACGGCTTCGTTTCAAAGAAAAACGCGAAAATGTTGTGAAGTATGCAAGCGGCCAGTTTGTAACGAGCATTCCGAATCAGTTACAAAATGTTTGGAATGTACTGTGTAAATGATAGATATTGTTGTAAAAAATTACGTTTGTTTATAAATAATAAATATATTTCCCAATATTCAACTCTAATTACTTTTATTTGCCTTATCTATATAATATTTTCCATAGCAAATAAATAAGTATTTTCATGCAAACTACAAGTAGGTACCCCGGTACCTATGCATATGTTTGACGTATAAAATTATGTTTTGGGGTAAATTAAATTTTTTTTGTATATGAATATTGCTGTTTTTATGTACAATTTACTTAAAATAGATTGCTTTAGGATAAATATAAGTACCAGATATTTAGCTGCACGAAAAATAAAAAAAAAACGCAAATAAAAACACAAAAGGTACCCGGGTACCTTACTATGCACATAAAGGTTAATGTGATGTTTCCAAGTAAGCTTCTGATCTAGGTGAAGTCCAAGATATTTGACAACCGTTTTTTCCGGGATTGGGGCATTATTTAAGTAGACCTGAGGGCAAGTAGTTCTTCTCGTGGTAAAGGTGATTTGTGTGGATTTTTCATTATTTACTATAATTTTCCATCGTCTTAACCAGTTTTGCAATAGATTCAGATGATTTTGAAGCTTTCCGGATGCTCTGTCGGGATTTGTATCAGATGACAGGATTGCTGTGTCGTCAGCAAATGTGGCCATTGTAATGTTGACTGTAACTCAGGTATATTCGCCGTAAAGATTACATAGAGAAACGGTCCCAGGACACTACCTTGGGGTACTCCGGATTTGATTGGGTGATAGCAAGATAATGCACCGTTGACCTTGACTTGATAGTATCGTTCACTGAGGTAAGACTTTAGGAGGAGGTAAATTTGACTAGGCAAATTTTTCTTTACTTTATATAATAGCCCTTCTTACCATATCTTGTCGAAAGCATGTTGTATATCAAGAAATACCACCGGCACACGTTTCCTTTTCTTCTAGGCTTTTTATAACTTTGTTTACAATTCGATGGCACTGTTGGACTGTTGAGTGTCTTTGTCGGAAGCCAAATTGATGTTCAGGGATTATGTCATTTATTGATACACTTTCTTTTATTCTAATACAAATAAATATCTGACCATATCTTGTCTTACAATGAATAAGTAATTTGAAATGAATAATTTAGCTAAAAAAATCGAGAGCATGTTCCACGAATGTGTCATTATGAGTACCACCAGAAACCTAACCTCATAAGGCACGCCTGCAAATGGCTTTGCTAAAATGCTAAGAATTGTTATCCACAAAAAAAGCAAAGCAAGCAAATCCGCAGGTATAATATGTGTATATAATTAAAATTATTCAATAGTAATATTAACAACGAACGTAACTTCAAAATATTTATCTGACACAATCTCAAAGGCTGATAGATAATTATAGCATGCGTAATAAACTGTACAGATCTCCAAAAAATTAATATTGTGTTTGTAGTCATTTCAGGGATTTATTCAAATAATAACCATAATAAATAAATTTTTATAAATATGTATTAACAAAAAATATTTTGCCACGTTCGCTATGGGATATTATAGGTGTGAGTTTGCTTAAGACATACAGCTTATAAAATTTACTACAATTATTTCGTTGTTGCTGAAGTTACATCTGCGTTTAATCTAAAATATTAATATTTACGTCGAAATTCATAACTTAACGTCAATCGCTGCTTAAGGTCTTTTGCAGCTGTTCAAGTTACAGTTTGAATTGCTTGATAGACCTTGTCCAATTATACAGGAATTTCTTCAACATCTTCAAGTAACACAGCTGCCTTAAGGTGTCTAGCTCTTACTATCTTGTAGTTTTTGTTCCCTATGAATATGCAATGTAAATAAGAAAGCCTGTAGAACCATGCTCGCAGAAGATGAAGAAGAAGAAATTGTAAGAATTTCAAAAGTTTCAACACATGTGCGAAAGACTAAGAATCCTGTACAAAAATCTCAATCCTGCGGTTATTATGTTATTATAATATTAAGTAACTGTAGTAAGTTGAGTAAAAAACACGCGGTAGTTTTTCCACAGTTAAACCACACAAAAAATAATGATGATCATACTGTATTTACAAAAACAGACAAATTGTTTTACATTTAAAACTGTTCTCTGATTTTTGTTGTATTTAATACTACTTAAAAGTCATTTTTTGATTCCCAACATAATTATGTTACATACATAGACGTTTCAATGTTGAATAATTTGTTTCTACATTTCTTAATGTTTTTCTTTGTTCTTCTTTAAGTGATTTGTCTCTATGCCTGGGTTGCGCGTTTGAAAGTACCACAGATATAGAGGACCTATAGCGTAATGTGGACTTCGAACCACGGGTAGTATAAACACTTCTACTCCAGAGAAGTTTACCAGAGCGAATTGTTTGCCATTAAAATTCTAATGTTCCAGTACCGGAAATTGAATACCTGACCTTCAGCGGAGAACTCTAACGCGCTGACCTTTAGCCTATGACCGCTTTGTTTTAATAACGCGAATATAAATACGTACTTCTTTGATACTTGGTACATGTGGTAATTCTACCGTTCACTAACTTGCAACTTGTGATGTAGCCTGTGATGTGTTTTTTAGTTTAAATTTTTTGACTAGAATTTTGTGGTCTGAAGATGCAACGGTAGTTGTGAAAACGTTCACCATTTAAACAAATTTAACTTTATTTGTTTTCGAAATATATTTCGTGGGGCTGACAAGGTTGTTTCATTTATTTTCACTTAAATTTTTTCCCCGTTATGAGTATGGACATCAATCTGATGAAGATTATACAACTGATGATTATAATAGCCTGAAGAGGAATGTGTTATATTTAAATGATAGTTTGCTTTAATTAACGAAATGACAATGATAAGATCAAATTAACAGATTTTATAAGACATTGTAGTTCATAGCGGAAATACATTGAAACAGCTTATAAGCGTCTGGCCAATTCTATTAGTAGTCTAGATAAACGAGTGGTTCTCCTGTTTGCAGCCAACGCCAGAGACCGCAGCGATACCGATTAGATATAGATAGTTTAAACTAGATTAACTAAACCAGGTCCCAATACCTTCCAGTGGTTTCAGTGCCTTAAGGGTGGAACAAAAGAAGCCTTAGGTTGGTTGCAGTGTTTGCCTTCGATATGCAAGTAGTAGCAATTCTATTGCAACAATAAGAAGAAACTTGATACAGAAGCGAGGTATTTACAGTCTTGTTCTATTCTATTATATATATATATATATATACATACAGGGAATTTTTCTTTTTAGTATACATAGCCTATGTATACTTTTAAAAAGAACGGATCAATTTCGCCTGTTGTGTAGGCAACCAACTATAAAGACAACTCAAACATGCTGTGACCACATCAATCAAATTAATTCAATGCTAAAAAATAAAATTAATCTTTATTTAGTGTCAAACAATTGTTAGAAAATTTAAATCAGAGGGATGCGTAATAAATTCCCATAAAATAGAAACATGAAAGTAGTCACGTTTTAACCGAAGAAATGAAATGAAATATTTTATGCTACTTTGAATAATAATAATTAAAAAAAGTTTGCGATCGCCGGGAATTGAACTCGGATCAACTGCTTGGAAGGCAGCTATGCTGACCATTACACCACTTTGCCGCTGATGTATGTGTTTTGTACAAAAGAAATATAATGTGCACGGACTTTACGGAAACATCACCCTGTCAATTTTTGCATTTAACAAAAAAGTCATCATCTGTGTCCTATATACAGGATGAAATACTTACCTATTTAATATAAACACTGCATCAACATAACCTTCATACTCAAATAATTCACAACTATAGTGACGTTTGTTTCTGATTTTTAGTTGTGGGTATAGTTGGTTTCATACACAATAGGCGAAATTGACGCGTTTCTTTTAAAAGCATACATAGGCAATGTATACTAAAAAGAAAAATTCCCTGTATAGATACACATAAAAATTGTTATTGAGACACCCAAACCGCATACTTATTGCTATTGTGGCACCCAAAAATACCAAGAGGCGACCGACTTTGGTTGCCAGAGTGTTTCCTGTGTATAAATTCGTCCTACGCTTCGAAAAGGTCAGTAACCTCGTTTAACAAAAAATAGGTCGGGAGCCGTATTAACACCCATTATTCTGGGATATACAGTTTAGTTCGTTGATTTTGCCACAGAGGTCGCTTTGTTATATACACGTATATTATATTACGATGCAAGACTGGTAAATGGCTTATAACAGATCGAAAACTGTTGGAAATACGAGACCCTTTGGGCTTCGATTTTCTAATTTTGAAATCTGTTGAAAACATTTAACGATCGAGCGTCATATAAAATTTTTTGCGTTGTTTATTTAATTTAAAAATACGAAATGTATTAGGAGTATTTTTTATACAGGGTGGGGTAATAGTGCCCGGGAGTTTGATAGCTCGTATACCGTAACAGATACCAAAAATCTTTCTAATGCAGATGTAAACTGTGGGTAAATGGGCATACACAAAAATTATTTTTAAATATACAGGTTGTTACAGAAAGTGTGGCACGCTTAAGGTAATTTATTTTAGTGGAATGCCCTGAATATTTTTGCATATTTAACACTTCTCTTGGGATGTTTATTCATACCCAACATATTAGCGCCATCTAATGTCCGGTGTAGACGTAATAAATTTGTTTTCCAAAATTTAGTTTTTACATTACTCCACTTAACAATTCACCACTTCCGCGGCCGCAGCTTTGAAGACGAAATTAAGTAAGGACCTTATTGCAGGAGGTTGTAGGGTGCTCTTGTCTAAATATCGTAGAGCCACCATGTACAGGGTGTTCAAAATTAATTTTCACGTTTTGAGAACTTTAAAGTTACTTTTCTCAACTTTTGCAAATGGTTGGTTGGTTGTGAATGTTGTTTCCACATTGTGTCTCCGTAGAATTCTAGAGATTCTGTCTGTTGTTCCTTTGACGTAAGGCAAGTGGGCTTTGGATGTAGATTTTTCTTTTTTATCCTGTGGCTTAGCTGGGTTGGATTTAAGTGTATCATTGATGGTTTGATTCTTGAAGCCATTTAGACCTTTTCGAAGTTTCTTCATTTCTTGGTCTATGTTTTCTGGGTATGCGAGTCTTTGAGAACGGGTGACCAGAGTTTTAACCACTGATCGAAGTTGTGCCGGATGGTGGTGGCGTTCAGATAGCGGTCTGTATGAGTGGGTTTCCGGCACACCATGTGGCCCAGGTTTCCGTCCGATTTCTTTTTGACCAAAACATCTAAGAACGGTAGTTGGTGTTGTGATTCCATCGTGAATTTGATTTTTGGGTGGAGACTATTTAGATGGTCCAGGAAGTCGTTAAGGTGTGCCTCTCCATGTTGCCACATATCGTAGCCAGAGCATGGATTTGTGTACTGCTGCTTCTAGTAGTTTTTGTTCTAGGTTTTCCATTGAGGAGCCCATTGGTGTGCGTTCTTCGGTGTGAGGTTGTAATGTTTTGCCAGGTAACTTTTCAGCTGTTGTAGGGGGGATCCTATTGAACTGACAATTGGCCTGAGAGGTGCTCCTGGTTTGTGCACTTTTGGTAGACCTTTGGTAGCCCATAGAGTTTCGGACATCTCCCTGGGTATGAGCTGCCGTTGTATGTCTTCAGTGATAGGGCTCTGTTTGATCCTGCTTTTTGTAATTTTCTTTAGGTATGCGGTAGGATTCGTGTTGATGGGCTTGTAGGCTGAATCTTATAGTAGTAATTTATCTTGGAGTTGAATTCCGTAGTGTTCATAACTACTGTTACGTAATGACACCCAAAGACCAGAAACCAATAAGCACACACAAAACCAACTCAACAAATTCAGAACGTTCCAGCCACAGCCGGTCTCGTCACATGGAACCGAGCCCGAAATCAACTAAGCGCAACCACACGGAACGGTCAAGAAGTATATATAGCTCCAGCAGAATCGAACGTCAACAGTCGTTTTACAAGAAGCACCAACAGAAAGTTATCCCACAATACCTCTCTCTCTCTCTCTCTCTCATTCATTCATACTACCGTTCCCCGGAACCGCTTTCGCATTACTTCAGGGGGGTGCGGGCGTCTCTTACACACTAATCATTCATGCAACATGCACCCTAAACTTAAGTAACCGAAATGCGGTCGCCCCAGGTGAGATTCGAAACCACAGCGGAACGACTACAATTCGTGGTGGCCTCGAGTGGCAACGTGTTGCCGCGTTAGACCACCGAGGCCCCTATATCCCACAAGACCTGAAGATGGCAAATGTGACTTTGCCGAAACGTCGTCAGGACAACCACCCCGGTCCACCCCAGGACCAAGAATTTGCTACGCGGTTATATATATATATATATATATAAATATAACTGGGAATGTGTTTCTATCTTAGCTCTGAGGAGAAGCAGGTTGGACAAAGGAGAGCCTATGTCCAGCTATTGTACTTTGAAGCTATTAACCGCAACTTTGTAATATATGAGTCCAGCGTTATAGTGACAATGATGGCGTTATTTATGCTAAAATATGAGTATACATTGATTTAATAGTATTTACCAGATTTAGAGAGCTATATTACAGAAAGTCAATTGGTTCTGATATTATTACTTCCTGTAGATTGAAACTGGAACACACTGAAGGAACGTTTTTTAGTTTTGTGTTTACTCATAATTAAAATGTTATTTTCTGCTAGATTTATTAAAGATTTGAATTAATGCATGGCTCTGAATCAGTGTTGGGTAAGTTACTCTAAGAAAGTAACTAAGTAAGTTAATCAGTTACTCGGCAAAAAAGTAACTAAGTAAGTTACTAAGTTACAGAATTATAAAAGTAACTTGAATAAGTTACTAAATTACCATAAAGTAACTCGTTATTTTTTAAGTTACCTTTTTTTACGAGACGCTACTAATGTACATGCAATTACTACCAACTTAATATCAACAGAAACACACATTTATAAGCAATTGTTTATTAGCAAATATTCTACACGTGGGGGAAGAAACAGGCTTAGAGCTTAGAAGAGCTGGTTCAATGATGTTTTTGGGATTTTCCAAGGATTCTATTTTATTTTTCGTTATTATTGAAAAAAAGAGACGGTGAATGTATTTTCGTCTAAATTAGACACCCCCAACTTGCGCACAGGCGTTACGAATGTACTTCCCAGTAATCCGCATACCTGCTCAGAGAGCTTCTAGTTGTTAAAGGATTAAAGATTACTGGAAAAAGCTGTCACCACCCAAATAGGATCCGTCAAATATTATTTATTACCGACTAAGTACAAGAAGGTATTCCTGTGTTCGGTATTAGCATTTGCATACTAAAGCATTCGAAATTTCAACTAATTCTTCAGCTTCAGGTATAATTTCTTAAATACTACGCGTTAAAAACCGAACATTTTAAAATATTTTACATTTGTAGCATGAAAATGTAACTTGTCATATTCAGTTACTAAAGTTACTAAATAATTGTAACGTGTTATAGTTACAATTACTGAAAACACAAAAGTAATTAAGTTACTATTAAGTTACTGAAAAGTAACTAGTTACTAGTAACGAGTTACTTTTACTTAGTTACTACCCAACACTGCTCTGAATATATATTTCAACGTTGGCTCTTAAGGTCAAGGTCTCCACACAAATAGGAAGTAATCAATATTGGTCTATCCGTTACCCATCCTATTTTCAACACGTTGGACAGCCTGCATGTTGAAGTTGGTGACGTTTGCTTTAATAAACCACTACCATCTGCGACCACATTCAAATCGCTCAGTATTAAGGATATATGCGCTTGCAGACGGGACCTCCTAAATATTTAACATCCGTCCAATATATAATCGATACGACGCCACCTCACTATGACACATGATTTACAACAGCGACTACGGTTTAAAAGATGTAATTTGTATGCTGAAGCGAAAGGAATTGAGAGAATAAATTTTCCAACTTCACGCGTGAAACTTTTGGCACACGCAAACTTTACGTAGAAGATGTTATAATTTCTGCGGAGATTGATGCAAGAACAGCCAAACGTCAAGAAAGGCGTTTAATTTGCATACAAGATGCCCCTATGTTTAAATCATGAAAGTGTGACCGCAAAATGCGCGCGATTAGACCTTAGAGAGTCTGTTTAATTTATTTTTTAACAAGGTATGTTTACGAAGAGAGAGATGATTTACATGTAAAACTTACTGTGACAATAAATATTAAAAACCGCTAGGCGTTACTTTTTTCAATTTGAATACTTGTGTGTAGGTAGATATATATATCAGTCTAATATTAATCTAGTTTAGAAAACTTGGAACAAACAAACCCGTATGCTACTTTATCACGAGAGTGATGACAAGTCGCGTTTTGGAGTAAATTCCAAGAACTGAGCCCCAAAAAAGGATGTAGGACTGACAAAAAGGAATTCTTAACTGGACCGTCTTCGCGTGCATAATTTTTTTGTGATCGTTAGACTAGCATACGATTTAAATTGATCTTGTAAGTTTGTACCGTTTTTATCGCGATAAAATTCTATTAAAATGTCGGATTAAATACATACAAGATAATAATTTAATTGAGAATACCGTGTGGTTTTCCTGATCGTTTGTTACACATAAATGTAACCTACAGTTTCCGTGAAAATCGCTTGTCACAGCATAAACTCTGTGCTGCAGTTAATCGGTTTTAGCGTTTAAAACAGTTTCGTCGTCATTTTATTCGTTGTTCGGAAGAAATTCTTATGCACAATTTGAAGCAATCTGACGCATTATCCAATAATCTCAGTCTAGCTGTCTATTTCTATCGACTTTACATCTGGAGGGGAGGGGGATCGGCCAAGCCAAATATTTTTTGCTTTACTACCTTGATGCCAAATTATTATGATTATTTGTTTAAAAATTACTTCGATTTGTGAAACGAAGAAGTAGTTTAGTAGATTGAATACTTATTATATGTGTTGAGAACCCTCTTCATTTGTTTAATCATACCGTAAATGTCGTAGTCAATAGCACATCGAGCAGCAGGTTAGGACGTCTCGAGGCCCATTCGCTATATATATGATTTATAGCAAGAGCGACTCTAGTCCGCCTTATAACAATTGTTTAATGACAATGACTAGTCATTTTTGTGCATTTCCCTTGCTGTGTGTATTTTGTGAGCAATAAGTACTTAGGTAAGGAGGTAGCACAATAAGGTAGGTTCGACGCCACGTAAGCTGTCGGTCCTTGGATCTTTCACGAGGATCATCGTTTACGGTTACTTAAAAGAGTGGCACCAACGTATGTTGGCATACCTCCAGTACATAATAAATGTCAACATAATTAATGACTTCGGAACTTTGTAGACCAAATTGTATTTAAAATCACAATTTAAATATTAATACAAGGTGTCTAAAAATTGACGTCCGTGCTTGGGATGGACATTTTTCAGATTGTCCTTCGTTATCAACTTATTGATTAAATAAAAAAACTTTGCATTTAAATTAAACTTCTTTAAAATCAAATGATATTACCGAAAGCGTTATTATCCATATCCGTTGTCACAAAATGTGACATTTGCACGATTTATCATGAAAGCCCGATTCATCTGCAGCATATTTTCCTTTATGAACGCCAAAACAACGTAAATACGAACTACGACAGCTTCACAACAGAGTTGCCGCAAACGTTTTCTCACAAATGCCCCCACAAAACGATATGTAGTGGATTCAGATCCGGTGACCTAGGGGTCATGTTATCGGTCCACCTCTTCTAATCCACCGCTCAGGTACATTTTTACACCAGTCGCATTTTCATTTCGTGTATCTAATACTTTTAACATATCGATGTAACCTCGATCACAAAAGTATTGTTTCATTTAAAGAAAAGCAGACGGAAACGAAAATAATGATACTTATCATATGATAGAACGATTCATAAATGTTTAACTAATTGTACTACGGTATACAACCAATTAAAGCGACCGTTGCACTAAAACTTATTATTTACTTTTTATTCAATAACTCAATAAAGAATGACAATCGAGAAAATTACCACTCTTAATTTTGGAACTTTCTTAGCCCCCTAAATCAAATCCAAAACGGGCGTCAATTATGAGACACCCTGGGTATTCCGCTTGTCTACAAATTGACTTAATATTTTCATCTTGTATCGGTTCTTCTACTTATTTAAAGCGTCTGTCAAACATCTGGAGAATAAATTTCACAAATTTAAAGAATTTAAACTTATAGGAAACACTCTGTACAGTGCACCAAAATATCACTATGTTAAGCAGAAAATTATATTATAAGCGTTTTAATTTTAACCGTTGGAATGATAAATTACTATATTGTGTTCGGTGAAATAATTAATTAAATTTTCATTTTTTGATTTTTAAAGGCTGCCCGTTCGCCGCCGTGAATAATTTAACAAAGCGGGCTAACGAGGTTGTTCCTAAATTAGTTAAGGGAAAAAATCGATTCTGTCCTCCCCAACAAGCAAATTGCATGACACAGTTATTAAAACTGACAGGAAATTTGTAAACTTCTACTTAATAACGCCAACATTCCCAAGCGGACAACAAAATAAAGGGAGGTAGATAACTTGCGGTTGTTTGTATGCAGCCACTGACTACAACTTTTAATACTTAGCAGAAATTAAAGTGCGCGGGTATTCTTTGATTTATTCAGGGCCGCAAAATGTAAAATGTTGCAAAAATTCGTTAGGGAAAAGTTTGTAAGAAGGTATTCTTATATTCTTATGATTAAGTGGCATCATAACCGCAGAGCGGATTTTTATGCAAGCTTTTTAGGTAATTTTGCTGATGTAATTGAAATATACAGCTTAATTTAGAAGTATGTTTAACTTTAAAACGATGAATACTTATTAGTACTTATTAGTAATAGTAGTAACTTTTCTAGAAAATTTACGTTATTATTAATATGGTGTACATAAAATAATCTCCCTTTGACACTTTAGCAAAAGAGAAAAAGTTTGATGGTTCCGGGTCAGGTAAATACGGTGAGCGATTGTTTTCAACAACGCCATCTTTCACAAGAGTTGACTTGACAATTAGTGCAGGATGGGCAGGTGCATTGTAATACAACAGCAACTACCCTTTCTTCAAAATTATGATAACAGTTGTCTCCAGAGACCCAGGCGCAAAGACCATCGTGAATAATAGAACTCAAAACTACGAAGATAAATTCAAAACTAAAAGAGGAATCAATAAACGCATACCTGCAGAATCTGGCACCAAATGAAGCAATAGACTACTCCTTTGGAAAGCAACCAAAAAATCAGAAGGCCCACTACATCAATACCTCGAGTCAGAAGAGATATGGGACCATGGGCCGGGGATAATAAGCAAAAAGCTGATCTGTTTGGCGAACATTTAGCTGACATCTTTACATGCAAATAGACGCAAGCAGAAAACATACTGCTTGAAACCCACCATCAAGATTCAGAAAACATCATCCTAGCCACCCCAAATAAAGCGGCAGAGGAAATTAAAGCGAACGCCAATTTGAAAACAGCACCAGGTCACGATCTGATCACCGATGAAATACTGAAGTAATTGCCTAGAAAAGGCATAGTCTTACTCACCTACCTATTCAACGCAGCTTTCGGACTAAAACATGTTCCTACCTGCTGGAAAGTTGCAGAAGTAGTCATGCTGCCAAGGCCAGGTAACCCCCTAACGAGGCAAAATTCTACAGGTCCATTTCCCTCTTGCCTATTGTCTCAAAATTATTTGAAAAGTTGTTTCTTAAAAGGCTAAGAGCTAGATTACAAACTAATACCAAATTTGCAGTTCGGTTTTAGACAGAAGCACTCATCCATCGATCGAGTGCATCGTATCGCTGGCGTAATAGAACGTGCTCTTGAAGAAAAACAAATCTTAGACGTTGCCCTTCGACAAAGTATGGCAGGAAGGCTTGCTATACAAATTAAACAAAATGCTCCCAAAACACTATGTAGAGATACGAACATCATATATCTCAAAAGACTCATCAGATTAAAACAGGAAGACGAATATTCTAACCTGAAAGAAATACGAGCAAGCGTGCCTCATGGTAATGTCCTTGGACCTATCCTTTATCTGCTCTATACACCAGTGATATACCAGCAGTAGAACGGATCACAGTAGCCACATTTGCAGACGATACTGCACTCCTTGTAATGGACAACGGCAAGATATGTCCGCTAGAAGACTGCAAGTAGCTAGCAACGAAATAGTTGCTTGGGTCAAATAATGGAAGATCAAGTTAAACGAGCTCAAATCTTTATATGTTGATTACACCAACAAAAAGTTAGATAACCCGCCGATATTGGATATCAATGGTATCATTGTGCCCTATAAGAATAACCTTAAATATCTAGACACGACCCTAGATGCCAGAGCTGTAAAAAACATCAAACCGATTCACACATTTCAAAACAAAGTGTTGCGTAACATAGTTAACGCTTCATGGTATATACGTAACATTGATTTGCACCGAGACCTCAACATTCCAATGGTAAAAGACGAGATCAAAAGCTATGCTGGCAAACATGAAGTCAGACTTAACCTTTAGGAGAACGCAGAAGATTTTCAACTGTTGGACAACCAACACCTAATCCGAAGACTGAAGAGGAGCAAACCATTCGAGCATGTGTAGTGGCTGTGTAAAATCAGAGCATGGCGTGCGAGTGAGAGTGTAAATATAAATTTAAAAACTCTAAAGGACATCGCTGGATGGACTCCAGTTATTAAGTAATTAGTATAAGAATGTAACAGATAACAATTAACGGTTTGTGTTTTAGATAAGTTTTAATAGTGTAGACACCACATGCGATAATAAAAAAATGATAACACTTGAGAAATGCACTGTAATAATCTCTTCTGCACATCAGCGTAGAAATTCTGGATCTTGGTGGTGACTTTACTATCCACTGCAAGCTTTAGCGTTTCGCCTCAGGATCGTACGGAAACTTATTACCAGCGACAATACAAATAAGAACGTTAGCATTGTCGTCACAAGTCTTAACACACTCTGCGCACTCTTGGCTGTTTTGCTCATCCGTAAAACTGAACGGGACAAATGTTGCACAGATCTTCAACTCAATGTTTGCAGGGACATTCCGCGATCTTTGGCTACAATTTTACGAAATCTTGCGGTCAAATCTGTATTAGACATATCAATAGACGACCGGTTCTAGCCTTTTTTCAAACAACTTGACCTTCATCTTTGAAACACTTCAAACATATCAACACAATCGTACGAGTCACCGAGTTTTCAACATTTTGTACGATTCTGTTTGAGGTTTCCCTGATTTATAGCAAATACACTCGTTGCTCCATGACGACTGACAGAAAACAATGTAAGTAGCAACAAACAACAAGTTCAAAGTTGCCCACCCTGTATTTTAAACAACTGTGAACTGTTATATGCCGCTTTATGTTTGGTTTACTTTCACGTGACGTGACGTCAATCCGGAAATTAAATTGCCAAGCCATCCATTTGGGAATTACCACATATCTATTAAAACCCAAAACAGCGACAGAAAAACCAATTCTACAGAAAATAAACGAATCGGAGTAGCTGTATAAGATTGGTAAAAGATACCCATTATCGCATGAAATTCCTTCTGTAGTAGTACACTCTTCTTGAAGGATGTCAGTATTTAAGGAAAAGCGTAAAGTGGGAATTGAAGGGGTCCTAAAGTTCTCAGGATTGGTATGAATACAAAACGTGTTTCCTCAATAAAGAAATAGTCTGCATTCAATCTGGAGAGTATATGGGCTATTAATAACGAAAGGGTCCATTTGCGGTTCATGTTATTAGGGTAACGTTTACGTTGTACTTAAACAGTTTACTATTTTCATTTACAACGTTTAATTCGCAGTAGCTTTAGTAAAGTATATTGGTTCAATGAGGCGAATGAGGATGTAGACTTCTACGGTAAAGGTCTACGGTTCCATTCCCAGTACCGGAATATGGGATTATTAACGTCCCTTCTCTCTCTCAAGGCAACACCAAACCTCGAGGTATTCTGCTTAGTAAATCTTCTGAGGAGTAGAGGTGTTTACATATCCCGTTGTTCGGAGCCCACGATAGGTTGTAGGTGCTGTATGGCGTAGGTACTTTAAACGCGAAACACAGGCATAGGAGAAAAGATCGCTACGTCTCTTAAGAGACAAAGCAATGAAAAAGAAAGAATCCATCTAATGTTTTATCAAATGTAACAAGGAAACTATCTTGCGTTTATTTAATCCTTACGGAATTCATTGAAAAATCTAACGCAGCTTGTTGAGGTTTTAGTCAAATATTACTACCACATATTTAACTAATATAAACACACATATTTGGGAAATCTGCTCGCGAAAACATATAAATGTACGAATTGCAGACAGAAAGGGCTGCCACTGGAGAGCATGGAAAAGATAAATCTAGAAATTTTACAGCAGGAAAGTGACATACCAACGTATTATACTTGTCCAGAATGTGCATGCCTCAAAAGGAGATTTGCACACGTCCTGTATTTAGCATGTCAGGAACTTATAAAACGCCAGACATAAACAGGGACGGGTTGGAATGACATGAAACAGTTAAACAGCAAAGTTGTCAGACATAGCATTAAATTAAAATAGAACGCGGACTAAAACGGCTAAATATGAAAAGTTTGTTGTATACGACTTGGATTTGGAAGCATACCACATGAATCTGGTCCATTAATTTGAGCAAGTTAAACTACTCTCTACTTGCGATGTAGCAATAACTATAACAAAGTTTTGTAAGCTTACTGTGGTTTTGCAAATATAAAGTAACTTTAATTAGTTATGTAAAGCTAGCAGTTTACTATCCAGTGTAAGTGATTAGCTTTAATGATCAAAATAATGCTATGACAAATGATAATCATGATCTCTAATGTCGCTGATTGGCCTTACTAACAGAAATAAGTGTTTAGATATTTAACAGTGTTTTTGTATAATGAAGCTATGATTCACAATAAATACAATTGAAGTAGATAGGTGTAGTTATTTACCCCTGTGAGTTCATGATTGACATTAGCAGCTGAAATAATAGTTCTAATAAAATGCATTAATACAATTTCGAGTTGACTTGATTTCCTTGTTAATCACTCTTACGTAGCGAGAAGAAAACCACTTCAAGCTAAGCGGATATCTTTGTTATCATACTGTACATCTACTTAAGGCAGCTAGAGGTTGCAGTGTTGCCCTCACCAAACAACACCTTTAAGGGTATGAAGAATTCACACTTTAGTTTGAACAATTAACATATTCAAAGGCTGGATAACTTCACCAGCACCTTATTTACCTCTCAGACATGACATAAAAAGACAAAACTATATAAATCTCCTAAATAACTTGAAAGGAAAATTCATTCTTGGAGGATATCTACGTCTAGAATCTTCACTTAGGAATCTAATCTGACAACCTCTAAAGAAAAAGAACTGCTCCAAGTAATAAAAAATATCACTGCGAAGTAAACTTGCTGTCCTATAGATACCAACAAAAGGCCTAATCTGAAAAATTTCTTCAACATCTTTTCCAACTACATCAAAATATACGGAAAGTGCACCCTGAGCTTTGATCACTGATATTTGTTTCAAAAAAATAAAAGAAAATATATAGTTAGGTAACAGTATTAATCAAAATCCTCAAAGAACTTGACATGGAGGCAGAAAAATTGCTGGAGTAACTACAACGCTCAGGAGTTACAAAATATGGTAAGAAAACGCAACATCCAGTCACGAATAGTTGACCCAACGATGAACATCAGCAAAACGAAATGAATGACGAATGTAACAGCAAATATCAACATCTCACATAATGGGTAATTGGAAGAAGTGGACAACTAGATATATTTAGGACAAAAATGACAACTGAAAAAGACAATATGTCAGACGAAATTTCTCGCAGAATAACCACATCATGGATAGCATTAAGCAAACTAAGCTATGACTATGACTCCCAGCTGCAACATGTAGCCTAACACAAAAATATGCTCAGGAGCTAGCTAAAACCCAAAGAGATCACGAAAGGATGGTGTTGAACATTAGTCTATAAAATATGGAATAGCTGGATCAGATAACAAACCAAAGTCACACACGTACTGGAGCATGCGACGCAACTTAAGTGGAACTGGGCAGGGCATGTTGCCTGAAGAATGGATAATAGATGGACTAAACGAGTCACAGAATGGAAACCAAGACCTTTAACTAGACTCAGAAATATAGGAAGACCAAACACTAGAAGGAAAGATGAAATTAAAAACTTTGCAGGTACAGAATGAATGCAAGAAGCCAAAAGTAGGAAGAAATGGAACCAGCGGAAGAAAGCCTTCATCCAGCAGTGGATTGAGAAAGGCATATAGTGATATAGTAAACCACAAAGTGCAGCTTGGGAAGAATCAACATCTAGAACCAAACTGCTCAAAAGAAATCAGGGATTTAATTGCAATAAAAAGACCAACTATCCTAACACCACCTGTTAAAAGAGATGAAAATGGGCACGAAGCAATCATGAAGAAGTTGCCATGTTTGCTGAACATCTAGAAACCACATTTAAGCCTTACATAAATGCCCAACAACTTACTTAGACAAATTACAAGAAATCAAGAGACGCCAAAGTCTCTTATATTTTCCAAAAAGTCAGAAAAGGAATTAAGACCAATATTACCCCTAGGAAGGCTCTGGCTTAGACCTAATTAATGGGGAATTTAAGCAACTAAAAAAGAAATTGAAATTAACCAACTTATTTAACTCTGCACTTCGACTAGAATAAGTGCCCAGCCTCTGGATCGGTGCAGAAGTGATAATCAAAACCGGAAAAAGGCGCCAACGATGTACAGGGATACAGGCCAATTGTGCTCCCAGTAATATTAAAACTGTTTGAAAAGCTAATATTCAAGATACTAAAACCAACTATAGAAGAAAGTGGTCTATATATTCGATTCCGGAATAAGCATCCTATTCTGTAGAGTATACCGAATCACCAATGTAATACAAAAATCATGTAAAGAGAAAAAGTATGTGCCACGGTGTTCCATGACGTAGCACAGACTTTCGATGGAATCTGGTATGATGGATTGTTCTTCAAAGTACAAGAAGCCTTGCCAATAGAATTCCGTCTACTTTTAAAATTCTACTTCCCTGAAAGATACCTCCGAGTCAAGATAAATGACCCATCCTCAGTCATAAAACAAATTCGAGTAAGTGTACCTCAAGGCAGCGTATTAGGGCCAATACTTTTCTTGTTGTCCTCCGAAAATCAGAAGATGTGACAGTTACAATTTATGCTGATGATACCGCTAATGGCGGTTAAAGACAAGGACAGGGCAGCTCACAAATTACACAGCACCATAAAAAGCATCAAACCCTGGGCTATAACACTAAATGATAGCAAGTGAAATTATGTAACTCTTATTAAAAAAAATTGGTACATCCCCTGATAATCAATGATCCTATGATAACACAGAGAAATACCTGGGTATGACTGGTTAATTGGAAGAAGGTCTACCTTATCTACCAACAACAAAATACTGCTACATAAGTAGATCTTCAACCAGTCCGGATTTATGGTGTTCAAGCTACCATAAGTTAACGAATATCAACACTATAAGAAAGTTCCTAAACAAAGTCGTGTGTAACATAGTTTTTAGCATCTCTAACATTATCCAACTTTCCCCTGGAACCTCGCTAATTTTAACTACTTTAATAATATTGCCTATTTCCTCTATATCTGGTAATTCACATTCTTCATTTACGTCTTCTTCCTCATTGTCTTCCATTTCCACCTCGTATGTCTTCTACTTGAAACATGAATCGTTTGGCCATAGAAAAACTCTTAGGTAGTCCTTTTAAATATTTCATAGCAGCTCTTCTACTTACTACATTAAGCTATTAACTTGTTTCTTATATTGTATAACCAGAAGTAGGAATCCTTTTGATAAATGTTATAAAAATTCGGAAGAGTCATGAAAATTTTATAACTAAATTTACACGGAATAAGAGGTGCTTGTGCGTGGTAATATTCTGTTTATGCGACATTTAAACGGTTGTTTTATAGATCCTTATGGAAGTTATCGGCAGTGAAGTGGATATTAGATAAGGCCCTGTTTAACGCTACAATAAACTCCAAAGAGGCTGAAATATAACAATTTTACCGACATGTTATTGACTCGTTTTATGCTTAAGCATCCGGATTTTATGTTCTAATCATTAATTCAGACACTGAAAAATTTCAATGGAAGAAGTTTATGTTTTCGCATAAATCAACCCTCGGATAAGCCCAAAATTAAAATGGGAGTTAGTTAAAGCTCCCTTAGATAGAGGAAATAATAAAAATGTAAATTTTCCTTTTGAATGTGTCATTTATACATTATTTTCAAATAGGGCGTGGGTTCTAATTTCTATTTAAGTTTAACAACTATAATATTTAAGAAGAGTTCTACAATATAATTGTTAAAAATTGTGATCAAACAGGTCTTCGTATGTTAATTCTAAATTTGAACTTTAGTCATATACATTTTTTTCCAGTATTAATTACTCGTATACCTGATCAGGATAAGATTTTTTTTAATCTGCATAGTAATGCTTAGGTTTCGAACCCAAGCCAAAATCGACGTTTTACTCAGAAAGCGAGCGCTTTGCCAACTGAGCTACCACCACACTGCTGGTCTGCAACCCACCCCACACAAATTACAATCCGGCTTGCAACCGTGGGATCTTAATATTAAAAATTGATTTCTGGAATTTCTGTCGTTCCAATTTGACGTTAAACTGGAGATCCCCCATGGTTCTACCTTAGCACTGAGGAGAAACACGTGGCAGAGAAGAGGCCAATGCCTAGCAGTGGGACGAATAGACTGTCAATGTGGAGGTGCCAACTGCAACTCCTTGATTCCCATCCCACCCCGACTATCTTGGCTCTGCACATTTCGTCCTTACCACCGGTTTAACATGTCCCACCATAGAAAACCCCATGCCCCAACTACAACTACCAAACAAACCACAAACGCCCTGGTGCAAGGTTCAGGATTCGATTTTGATAGAATGACTCCGCAGTCAAGCATCTCGCTCACTATTCTAGCGCTGTCCTCTTAGAAACTATTGTTAAAACCACCACTTTGAAGATAACCCTTAAAATAGTAATTTTCATATTCGGCTCACCCACAACATTGGTAAAAAAATATATCCCAACAAATAAATACTATGATTTATTTATATTTAAACATTTTTGCCAATAACAATACCGCTCTCCTAAAGTATTCAACTATGGTCAGATAGAGCTTTGTTTTCCATAGTGTAATGCATTTACTGAAAGAAAATTATGGTACCTGTTTGAGAAAATTGGGAAAGATAATTTATTTGATATCCTTTAAATTATTCCGAATTTATGGTCAGGTCCGACAAATTTGTCATGCAAATGATGATTCTGAATATATCACATCTAAAGTTTTCATTTAAAATTCAAACCACGTGCTCTCTCTCTGGCAAACTTCCTGCAAGGGGAATCACTGGGCAACTAAGCCAACAAAAATTTTAGGGCTCCGCAGAGAACTCGAGGTTGGTACGTGTGGGGTAACCGAAAACATTCAATCCGTTGCAAAAATTTGATCCACGCGTAAATTATGTATTGTTTATGCATTGTAAGGCTTACAGAACAAAAAGAGCATTAGTATCTGTCAATCACGCTTCGTCCTTTACTGTCAGATCTGACCTAGAGGGATTTTAAATCTTGCAGGCGGAATGCGAATTTGTCTAGTTCGCTTCAGGGAGGGCCAACTTTTTAGTAGATCAATAATAGGTGTCACATATTCGCAAGGTCGGTCAAGGGCTTACATTTTCTGAATGTTCCTGAGAACTGCATAGGTTTGGGAATTTTATGGAACAAAGAAAAGAATTCACGTAATATACCACATCGTGCAAAAATTTTAGCTTGACCATGTACAACTAACAATACATTTTTTCTATTTATACAAAACCCCCGGTGATGTTTCTTGATATTGCAATTCAATGAAAGAGATCAATGAACAATTTAAATCTAACTTAATTATACTAACATCAGTAACTTAACTAAGGTATGCTCATCAGGATGCCTTAGATTATGTCAATGGATTCCCTTTTTTTAGGTGAATAATAGTACTATCCTCTGCTTTAATTCACTAACAGCTGCAATAAACTAACTGAAATGGTTTAGCCCTTTTGAGCCTTCTTTTTGTTGCAGAATTATCGATGAGGAGGATAACTTCGTCATCGACATGGTAATAGAGTCGCTCGTGACCCTTGGTGGACACAGCAATACATATAAAGTAGTTCAAGTAACCGAAACATAGTTAAAATGTATTGTTAACTAAGTTCGTGATATGCTACGTTCCAGCAAGTTACTTGGGATTCAGTAACTTATGAATTCGTTACTAATCTTGTTATTGTTTAAACTTCCTAGGAGGTGGCGGAAATGCTGATATTACTAACTGGTCTAAGGAAGTGCGCGCAGTCCCACTTCAAAAGAGCATTCGCAGATGTTCACACCAGGTTCAACGCACTACCAGGAAGTAAAACCAGCTGTTAATTTAGTTCAACGGTCCATTAGAATCAAGAAGCAGCTCTTAACTTGAGTCCAACGGACAACCAGAAGAGAAAACTATCTCTCGACTTGAGACTAACGGTCTACTAGGAAGAACAACCAGTTCTTGACTTGTGTTAAAAGCACTACTAGGAGCAAGCATGAGTTTTCGACTTGAGTCCTTCGGTCTACCAGAAGCAGCAACCAGCCCTCGAGTTGAGTCCAACAGTCATCAGATGAAGAACCAGTGCTCAACTTGAGTCGAACAGACCGCAAAAATGAATAGCCGACTCTCGGCTTCATTACAGCGGTCCACCAGGAAGAAGAGCCAGCTATTATCCAGCTTCTGACTTAAGTTCAACAAACCACCTGAAGAAAGAACCAGCTTTCGACTTGAGACTAACGGTATACCAGGAAACACAACCAATTCTTGAATTGAGTTAAACGGGCTACTAGAGGCAGGATCCAGTTTTCAACTGTGTCCAACAGTCTACTAGGAACAGCAACCAAAGTCCAACGGCTCTCAGAAGGAAGAACCAGTGCTCAACTTGACTACAACGGTCCACCAGGAAGAGGAACTAACTATTATCTCAAGCCCAACGAATCACCAGCGTCTGATTTAAATTCAACGAACCAGCAGAAGGAAGAAACAGTTTTCGACTTGAGAGTAACGGTCTACCAGGAAAGACAACCAATTCCTTAATTGAGTAAACGGGCTACTAGAAGCTGGAGTCAGTTTTCGACTGCATCCAACAGTCTACCAGAAATAGCAACCAGTGCTGGACTTGAGTCCAACGGCTATCAGAAGGAAGAACCGGTGCTCGACTTGACCTCAACGGTCCACCAGGAAGAGGAGTCAGCTATTATCCCAAGCCCAACAAACCACCAAGAAGAAAAACCAGTTTCTTAGTTAAGTTTAAGGAACCAGCAAAAGGAAGAACCAGCTTTCAACTTGAGACTAACGGTATACCAACAAGAACAATCAGTTCTTAATTTGTGTTAAATGGACTACTAGAATCAAGTACCAATTTTCGATTTGAGTCTAGCGGTCGATCAGGAACAGTAACCAGTGCTCGACTTGAGTCCAACAGCTACCAGAAGGAAGATTCAGTGCTAGCCTAAGGAAGAACAGGCCCTTGACTTGATTA